>CM069922.1:32922770-33102439 GCA_036172225.1 Cryptocoryne crispatula var. balansae
TTGAGCACCGATTGTTAGCTCGACAGATCAGATGGGATGCGAACTCAAATTAAATAAATAAGATAAATAAATAAATAAAATCAC
This sequence comes from Cryptocoryne crispatula var. balansae, assembly GCA_036172225.1. Lineage (NCBI taxonomy): Eukaryota > Viridiplantae > Streptophyta > Magnoliopsida > Alismatales > Araceae > Cryptocoryne > Cryptocoryne crispatula. The sequence goes on from CM069922.1 coordinate 32,922,855, forward strand.
TCATTAAATCTGAAGTATAAAAATCTGACTTTTAAATAACCCAAAAAATCAAACTAAAGTATAAGTAACGCATGCAACCAAAATTTTTAATTAAATGGTAATTAAATAACACCAAATAATTAAATAAGCAATCTCCAATACTTTTGAAATCCACCAAAACAGTACGCAAACCCCAAAAATTATATCTTAAAATCAATTGTAAAGAACATAAAAAAAACACTTTTAAACAACATAATCAAAATCATAAATTAATTAAAATACTTGGAACATATTTAAATCAATGTCACAACAAAAGCAACGTATGAAATTAAATAATACTAATCAATGTGTTAACCATTAAATCTCAAATCCTAAGGTGTTTAACTCATTTAATCAAATTTTAAATCCAAAACAAAATCATAATCAAAATTGAGATTCAACTAACTAATAAATCAAACTCAACCCATTAAATCAAAACATTAATGGAGTGATCAAATTAAAAAAATAAACAACTTGAAAAATCAAATTTAAATCAATTGGAAAAATCACGTTTTAATCAAATAAAATCGACGTCAACTAAACATAATGCAACGCGTTCGCATCTCATCGGGCCCGTCTGGCTACAGCCCTCTAGCTTATTATTTTGTATGGATGTGCACTCTCTACCAAACGGATTGCTATGGCGGTTAATCAAGGGCGTTCGAGTACTTACTCGATGTAAGTTAACGCCGGGTATTCGCACTATCCGGCGCACAGGGGTCAAAAATTAAATTTCAAAGAACCCGAACCTCGGTTCTAGTATTTTAAATGTATTGTCGGACTATTTAATATATTTATAGATTATCACCTTTTTTATGTAGTCTAAAGGAGATACGAAAAAATCATTTTGAAAATTAAAATAAAGTGAAAAAATGAGGTTCTCACAAATTGGCACGCCCGGTGGAACTTCTCTTTCCCTTCATCTCTTCGCCATAGCAAACCAAGAAAGTGCACATATATTGCGACTCGATAAACTATCAGCATCTAATGAAGTTTGTCTTCCTTGTTGCAATAAGAAGCAAAATGTCGACCAACTTTGGAGTCATCTTCTGCGAGTCACTCCGAAGCCCGGCGGCCGACAATGAACATGTCACGGTCTCCTTCGGCACATACAAGGGGATCGAATCAACTCACCAACAGCCAAATGCAGCAAAGGCGATTTCGGCCACCAAGGAAATGATCATTCAACTGCCGAAGGCTCCCCAGGATTTGGAGCCGACGGCACTCGTCGTCAACCAGAGTTCAACTTGTCTTAGATCAACATCGCGACGGGCTAAGATCGGGAGTCTTAAACCCCGAGTTAGCTTACGTCAATGCGTCGCAGCAAGCCCCATGAGGGTGCATTGGGATTGGATGACCCGGTGCGTCACGCTAGTCCGTGCCCCTACCAAGACGAGTGGAGGGAGTAGGGGTGGGCACAAAACGGTTCAAACCGAGAAACCAAACCGAACCAGCCCATTCGGTTCGGTTTGGTTCGGTTTGGACCCCCTTTCGGTTTGGTTCGGTTTAGAAAATCTCCAAACCAATTTAAACCAAACCAAACCGTTTAAACTGATTTATTCAAAAAAAATATAAAACAACTATTATAGTATTAATAAAAATGATATTTTTATAAATTTTATAATAAAATAATATTTATTTTCATTATTTTTAACATAAAAATCAGTATATATATGTAAAAAATAATTAATTTAAATATTTTTATTTATTTTCGGTTTAAACCGAACCAAACCGAACCAAACCGAATTGATTCGGTTTGGTTTGGTTCGGTTTGGGAGGGTGATTCGGTTTGGATTGGTTTGGAAAAAAAACGGTCCAAACCGGACCAAACCGAACCGTGCCCACCCCTAGGAGGGAGGCGTCAGAGGCCTCAGCTTACTATCTTGCCCTTGGCCAATAGGTTTGCCATTTTGGGGCAATTGGATAAATATGACCGGGTTAAGTCTAAACCCGTGGCCACCATTCCTATTCAGGGGAAGAAGTCTTCCGCCTGCTCGAAGAAATCCGGCCGACCAGCGGCCATAGCAACAAAGGAGAGGGGGCAGCCCTCTGATAAGAAGATTGGACGCTCGGGCCGAACAGCGGCTCGGAAGGAAACAACTCGGGCAAGGGGCCAGCCCTTGGCCCATACTTCTCAACTGGACCGATCAATGGTTCTGCCACAGAAGCCTCGGCAGGTGCAAGTACCTGCCGCACCAGAATTCCCATGGTCGGTCGGCGCGCTGGTCAACCATCCCTACTACCATACCTGCTAACCGGGGGCAAGCTCCCCACCCAAGCTAAGCCAAGTCGAGAGCCCCGGACAGCGGACTCTCGTGTCGACCGGGGGCAAGGAGTCAAACCCTCTGCCCCGGTCACAAAACAAACATGGGTGCCAAAGACGACTGTTCCGCCACCGGAACTTCTGCCTTTGTAGTCCAATTGCCCGCATCCCTTGGGTGTAGGCTCTTCTGGGTCGAGACCCCGACCTCAACCTGAGCCGGAGGTCATCCTTGAACCTTCGCCTAAGGCTGCTCCAAATCAGCCTAGGGCTCATTTTGCCCCGCCTCACCGGCGGCAATTCTACCATTTCGATAATGGTATTGAAGCTACGGTTCCGCGGGAGTTGTCTTGCCGAAAGAGTTTGATTTTAAATCATTTGATTGTCCCTAACAATGCCCCCAGACGACAAGTGTTGCAGGGACCTAAAGGCAATATGCAAATCTTCACCTGCTATACTTCGGGGACCAGTCGTCCCGAGGACATCCCCGAGGCATCCGAAGCCCGTCACAGGCCTTGGACTCGAAGCCAAGGCGACCCCCAGCCCGCTGTCGTTGCCGAAGCCGTGTTACACAATAACGTTGGGGAAGCCGCACAAGAGAATAACAACATGCAGGGGGTCGCCCCTCTTACTCTGACGTTGGAAGACCTCTGGCGTGAGAACCAGCAACTACGAGCCCTCCTAGCAAATTCTGGCTTGCTCCAACAACAACAGGCTCAAAGCTCGGGCGCTGCCGAAGTGCCAGACGAACCTCGTGTTGCTCGGGTGGAACCACCTCCTATGGCCCCACCTCAGCCAACCGCCCACCAGCTGCCAGTGCAAAGGATGGTGTCCGACGACGAAGTATACGTGCTGCCACATTACCAACCACCACCACCTCAGGAGTACATGGAGCCCTCCCAGCGGGCTATGATTGAACAATTGATAACGTTGAGGTTAGCGCAACACGACGAAGGACTCGAGACGATAGGTCTCTACCAAGTGCCGTACCCTCCTCACCATCAGTTTGTAAAACTTCCACATGATGTCACCAAAATCCCTAAGTGCTCCAAGTTCGATGGGCGAGGATCCCCAAAGGAGCACTTAGCCCTTTACTACATCCATATGGGAGAGCTTGCACATCACGAATCGTACTTGCTTAAGTACTTCGCCACCACTCTCACGGGCATAGCCTTTGAGTGGTATTCAAAATTGAAGCCATGCTCAGTGGCCCACTGGGCGGACATGCAAAGAAAGTTCGTGGAAAGATTTAGCTTTTCGGAGCGACCCCACACTCTTGTCGAGCTGACTACAATGTTCCAAGGATGGAACGAGTCGGCCGTTGATTACATCCGCAGGTGGAGAAATGTTTGCATGAAATGCGCTAATCCGCCATTGAAAGAAGAAGCGGTGGCGCCATGCAAGAGAGGCTTACACGCCGAAGTTCAAGAGAAAGTGTTAGGAACGCGGATCCAGACTTTTGACGATCTAAACGTGACGGTGGCTGATATAGAGCATTTTTATGTCAATAATCCAGTGATGATGGCAGCCCGGCCGAAGCTCATAAAGGACAAGCAGCCGGCGGCCAGGGACGTCAACACGATGGATGTCTCTCCCACCTCAAAATACAACAACAATGGGGGCAGAAAAGTTGCTACTATGCCCCCACAAAGAACAACCAACACTCTGAGGCCGAGAGCCTCGTGGGAGGAGCGCATGGCGAAACCTTACTCCTTCGGCAAGGAGTACACGAAGAAGCTATTCGACATCTGCATGAAGAACGGCTTGATTAGCTTGCCCCAGAGTAAGCGCCCCGAGGATGCCGACAGGAGTGGGGAGGGCAACTTTTGTCCTTACCATAGGATATTGGGGCACGTCATTGAAGATTGCTATCAATTCAAGGACATTGTCGAAACCATGATCCATGACAAGGTCCTTGGCTTGGGGAAACAGTTAGTCAACCCACCGCAACCTCATTACACGGTGGGGCCGATAAAAAATTTTGCCGTCAACATGGTGCAGTACCGGCCGTCACACCCGGTAGCTGGGTCAGCCCATCCTCCACGGCCACGGGTAGATTCATCACGGATAGCTCATCCCGAGGTATATCGGATGGCCTCCAGAGTTTGTTCAATGCTTGAAAAGTTTAGAGTGAGGTGTACGCACCTGGAAGCTGACATCATGGCCACTATGGCCAATATAACTGAGTTGATGACTGGAGAGGTGACCGAGGAAGAAATATGCCCGCCCCAACCCAATCTTCCGGGGGCATCAAGTGCTGGTTCACACCCTCCGCCCGAGCAGACAGTAGACCAACCGAACGATGTATGGGACAATCTGAGTAGGGATGATCCTGAGCCTGAAGAGTCTGACGGGAGCTTCGCGGTGGTTCCCAATAGAAGGCCAAGAGAGAGACGACCAAGGAAACACCCTCGATATTCTACATATACACGATACTCCTTCCCCCAAGGGATGACGCGGCAGTTGTATGAATTGGCCGCAAGAAGAAATTTGATAGAACCATGCTTTGGCAGGGAACATCACATCCTTTCATTCCCGAGAGGTGGTTGTGGTTATCACCACACGGAGAATCATACAATTGAGAACTGTCGAGCCGTCAATGGACACCTGGAGGACTTGGTTAGGAGTGAAGTCTTATGTCTAGGCCATTATTTGATTCAACCACCGCGCCCCCACGTCAACATGGGCCCGGCTGGTTCTTCTTACGTCATCCATGCCACTCCGGAGAACAGAGCACGAAGGAGGTTCGAAGCTGGGGAGAGTTCGCAAGGTCCTGCACGCCCCAATGAAGACCCCAGCAGTTAAGCAGTTCCCCAAAAGTCCAAGGAGAGTGATGTACGAGAAGAGGCTTGGCTCCTAGAAGAAATCGAGGCCATGAAAGAAGACCCCAAGAGTCCATGGCAGACAGTACCCACTCGGGAGGAGAAAGCCCAAGTCAAGGCAGAAGCGGCCCGTCGGAGAGCCCAGAAGCAGGCGGCTGAGTCTGCACCTATCCAAAAGCATAATAAACGGGTGGCCCCGCCACATGGACCCTCCAACGTCGCCCATTTGAGAAGGTTACTTAAAAACCAGAGAAAGGCTGAGAAAAGAAAAGCAAAGCATGAGGAAGAGCATCAACAAGAAATGGAAGCCCAGCTCCAGGAGCCGACGTCGTTGCAGAAATTACAAAAGTTAATTGATCAGCTCGAGGACTATGTTTCACAGCCTCCGTCGGGACCGGCAACTCTTGACGACTACATTCCATGGGACGAGTGGACCAGATGTCAAAACTTTACCAATTGGTTACTTGATTTCAGGCAGAAGGTGGCAAGCGGCGACGATACAAGTTGTCATCTTTTGGGAAGATGGCGAGAGAGAACCAGATGTTCAAGAGCTAATGGCACAATTTCAAAAGCTCTCCTACAACATGGTCAACTACACTCCACCGGCCTCCTACCAAAATCAAGGCTTGGTTGGTCAGAGGCATCAGCCTAACCCCACTCCCACCCCCTTACGGAGAAGTACCAGAAGCACCCGAGGAAGGCAAGGGGGACGTGCTCCATATTATGGGAAGATCATTTACCTTGAGGGTGAGGAACCTGGTCCGGTGCCATCCCCCGTTGTCCGGCAACCGCCACGACAGATGATCGATGTCGGTCCGCTTTTATCTGACGAAGGGGAAAGGGCACTTGATACTACTCCAACAGTGCCAACAACATCAGATAGTGCCCTTGACCACACAACTATGCAACAGGCTGATCAGCCCGAATCTTCTCAGGTGCAACAACAATCCAAGGAGGACGAGGGCCCAAGCCCTTCTCAGCCCTTTTTGACACTGGACTCACAAGAAGAGCGGCCTGAAGATCTGATGTTAAACCTTCTCCCCCCTGAAGCAGAAGTCAAAGGAAGAATTGATGATAGGGTCCTTCGACGTCTAAAAAGACTCCCCATACATTTGAGCATGTGGGAGGTTTTGTCTTTGAGTAAAGAGTTGCGTGAGACTCTAATAGCGCCCCGCAACAACCCACAGTGTATGAAGCTCACATCGCCGAGCTAGGCCAATACGAAGCATATGCTGCTTCTGTTTCTTTCACAGAGGAGGACATGGTGTTCCCCTCCACCTTCCACAATAGGGCGCTATATATGAAAGGCTTAATAAATGGGTACGAGATGAACCGGCTTATGGTTGACCCTGGTTCCGCCTGCAATCTTATGCCCATGAGGACATTCAAGGCCCTTTTCTTGACACCTTATCTTCAAAAAGCCCACAGGGTCACCATATCCGGTTTTAACCAAGATTCCGAGGAGGCGTTGGGCAAGGTCGAAGTAGAGCTAGCCATAGAAGGCCTTGAGTCGAAAACCACCTTCTATGTTATTAATGCCGACACCACATACAAAGTACTACTGGGTCGCCCGTGGATTCATGCGAACTGTGTCGTCCCGTCTACATTCCACCAGTGCCTCAAGTACAACAAAGAAGGGAGACAATTCATAGTTGACGCCGACCAAGCCCCCTTCGAAGTTGCAGAGTGCCATCTTACTGATGCCATGCCGTATTTTCAAGCCACTGTACCAAAGTAAGTAGCTAACAAAGGAAAAGGGAAGGTGGTAGTCGAAGACCCGTCCGAGGATGAGATCACGATCGACGAAGTCAAGGCTAAGATGCTTAGGCTGACCTTAAGATCACAAGGGACTTCCACCCAGATGTACCGTAAAGAATGGCGACCAGTCCAGTTCAACACCAATTCAATTACCAAGGAGATCGAGGATAGCATCGGTATGCCTCGAGATTTATTGTGGCTAGTAGAAGATCGAGAATTGCGGACGGTAGAGAAATTGACAACCTTCAGGGTTACTTATCCGCACGCCCCTGACCTCACCTTCTACAAGGCAAAAGTGTTACAGAAACGAGCCCGCGAAGATAGTTTTGGGCACCCGGGACACTCTGACTCCCAGTTAGTGACAATTGCACCATCACCTGGGATAGCCCCGGGTATAATACACATGTATCGGAAGATGGAGATCCCTCAGAAGCAGCCTTGGAAGAAAGCCCGGATGTACCATAGGATATGGTATCCCACGGAGGGACGAAATACTCATGGTAGACACCCAGGTGTGGCGTATGACTCTGATTATGAGGCGCCAGTTCATTACGCCGTGGAGATGGTCAGCATACAGAACAGAGAGTCATCCGAAGATGATGGAAATCAAGTGGGAAGCTTTAGCAATAACCTCGAGGCAGAAGAAGAGCCGCCCTTCCAATCGGCTAATGCTAATTCAGAACAGTCAAAGGATTTCGGTGCAGAGAAGGCAAGCGAGGATGACATTGAATTCATGGACCTCCGACCGGCCCCTGAGGAGATTGAAGATGGCGGCCAAGCCACGGTTGATGACCTTCTTGAAGTCAACCTGGGTACTGCGGACGACCCCAAGCCAACATTTGTTAGTGCCCTTCTCATTGGAGCTGAAAGGAACCGGTACAAGGCACTACTGTATGAGTTCAGGGACTGCTTTGCTTGGTCCCACAATGAAATGCTGGGGCTAGCCCCTGAGGTGGCTGTCCACAACCTAGCCATCCTCCCGACGGCCAAGCCAATCAAGCAAGCACAAAGACGGATGCGAGCAGACTTGGAGTTGAAAGTCAATGCAGAGGTCGACAAGTTGAGAGATGTAGATTTTATCGAGCCCTGCACTTATCCAGTTTGGCTCGCAAATATTGTACCTGTGAAGAAAAAGAACGGGCAGATACGGGTATGCATTGACTACAGAGACTTGAACAAAGAATGCCCCAAAGATGACTTTCCCTTGCCTATCCCAGAAAATATGGTGGACGTAACCATGGGGCAAGAAGCTTTGTCCTTTATGGATGGATCGTCCGGGTACAATCAAATTCTGATGTCTGACGAAGACAAGATTTTCACGGCCTTTCACACCCCAAAAGGCATCTTCAACTACAAACGGATGCCATTTGGTTTAAAAAATGCGGGGGCAACCTACCAGCGGGCCATGACTAAAATATTTGATGAAATGCTACACGAGCTGGTAGAATGCTATGTTGATGACTTGGTAGTCAAGACTAAGAAGCGAGAAGACCATTTGAGCCACCTACGAACAGTTTTTGAACGTCTTCGCCTCTACAAGTTGAAGATGAACCCAATGAAGTGTGCATTCGGCGTATCTAGCGGCAAATTTCTTGGGTTTATAGTTCGGTATCGGGGTATTGAAATAGACCCTGAGAAAATCAAAGCAATTCAGGAATTGCCCCCGCCACGAAACATACGGGAGCTGAGGTCTCTTCAAGGGAAGATTGCTTACATCCGGTGTTTTATCGCCAACCTTTCGGGTAGATGCCAACCTTTCTCCAGACTAGCTAAGAAGGGTACGCCATTCTTCTGGGATGACAGTTGCCAGGCTGCCTTGGATGGACTGAAACGTTATCTTCTCAACCCCCCAGTGTTGGGGGCACCAGTCAAGGGCCGTCCCCTGATTTTATACATCACGGCACTCGACGCCTCTCTGGGGGCAATGCTAGCCCAGCTAAATGATGAAGGGAAGGAACAACCGTTGTATTACCTTAGCAGAAGGTTGGTTGGTCCCGAGCACAAATACTCCCCCATGGAAAAGGTGTGCCTAGCCTTGGTCTTCGCAAAGAAAGAAGTTGAGGCATTATCTCCTGGCGCATGAAGTCAGTTTGATTTCCAAGTTTGACCCATTAAAGTACATGCTGAAGCAACCTGTCCCTACTGGACGCTTGGGGAAGTGGGCGCTTATGCTTACAGAGTTTGACATCAAATATGTCCCCCAGAAGGCGATAAAAGGTCAAGGGATGGCGTATTTTCTTGCCGCTCATCCAATCCTGGAGGAATCCCCCCTCAACCTCCATTTACATGATGAGGAGATGCTCAGGGAAGAAAAACCGGAAGTACAACAGGTTAATATCAAGCATTGGCGGCTTTTCTTTGACGGGGCAGCTAGTGTGGAAAAAGGGCCGAATGGGAAAACTAGGCCAAGGGCAGGGGTAGGCATCGTATTGATTAGCCCTGAGGGAGGTGTGCTTCACGAGTCGTGCACCCTCCAGGGGATTTATACAAACAACGAAGCTGAATATGAAGCACTCGTCATCGGGTTGGAGATTGCCCTCGACATAGGCATACGATGCATCAAAGTGTTCAGAGACTCGATGCTTGTCATACAGCAAATGCTCGGGGTATTCGAGGTCCGTAAGAATGAGCTGGTATCATATCATACAACGGCTACCCGCCTATCAGAAAAGTTCTACATGTTCGACATTGAACACGTCAGAAGGGGACAAAATTCACAAGCCGACGCATTGGCCAAGCTTGCTTCTGTGATCAAGCTACCGCCTGCGGGGAAACTTGAAATCATAGTCAAACGTAGGCGACTCCTCCCGAGCAGAAGTGAGCGAGATGATGGTCTCACTACTTTGGAAGCAAACACTGTAGAAGACAATGAAGAAGGTCCCGAAGAAGTTGATTGGCGGCAACCCATCATTGACGTCAAGAATGGCATCCTCCCTGCAAATCGTGCCGAGCGTGTACAATTGACGCGACGGGCAATTTCTTACCAGCTAATTGGTGGGGAGTTGTATCGCCTCTTGCCAGAAAAAGAAAGAGGTGTCCTTGCTAGATGCGTGTCCAAGAAAGAGGCCGTCCAAATCATGAAGGAGGTCCACAGCCGGCTATGTGGAGCTCATCAACCTGGGCCGAAAATGAAAATTGCCATTAAGTTGAAGGGCTACTATTGGCCAAGTATGTTTGCTGATTGCGACAAGTTCGCCAAAGCGTGCCAGGAATGTCAGGCTTTCGGGACCATCCCCAGGCACCCGCACACATAGTTGCACCCTACTACACCGACATGGCCCTTTGCCGAGTGGGGGATGGATATAGTCGGCCCCTTCAAACCATCATCTCGAGGTTGTAAATTCATTTTGGCTGCCACAGACTATTTCTCCAGATGGGCTGAGGCCATAGCAGCCAGGGAGGTCACAGGCGAAGTGGTATCCCGCTTCGTTCGACAAAATATCATTTACGAGTACGGTGTTCCAAGTAGGATTGTGTCGGACAACGGGACACCATTTAGAAATCGAGACAATATACAAGCTGGTGGCCAAATTCCACATTGATCGGCGAACGTCCACTGTTTATAACCCACAGGCAAATGGCCTAGCAGAAGCCTTCAATAAAACTCTTTGCAAGCTTTTGGTCAAGGTAGTCAGAAATAAGATGTGCAGCTGGGACGAAAAGATGCAGGAAGCTCTCTGGGCGTACCGCACAGTGTATAAAACACCTACAGGTTGCTCCCCTTTCTCTTTGGTCCTATGGGAGCGAAGCAGTGGTACCAGTGGAAGTAGAGTTTGCGTCATATCGGGTTGCGGTTCACCATGGTCTTCCATCTGATGAACCTGACGAAGTATACAGGTGGTACATGGAATTGGAGAAACTTGAAGGCAAAAGACTTAAAGCTTATCAACATCTCAAAGTCTACCAAGCGAGGATGTCTCGTGCTTACGACAAGATGGTTAAGGATAGGATTTTTCAGAAAGGGGATCTTGTCATGGTCAAATAGAAGGATAGCATGGTGGGGCATCCTAAGAACAAATTCCTCCCAAATTGGCTTGGTCCCTATGTCGTCGACCGGGTCTTTGAAGGGGGTGCCTATGCAGTGATAGATAGCAAAGGGAAGGCTCCATTCCCACCACTCAATGGCAAGCACATCAAGAGATATTATGCCCCAGATCATGAATTCCAGGTGAATTATCTCAAAGATGGGGGGTTGAATGCCACACTCTGAAAAGAAAAAGAAAAGAAAAGAGAAGAATAAATTGGGCTAAAAATAGAGAGGCCCAACGGACTTGGTTGACTAAACACAACAGTTGGCTGAGGGTAAAAGTGTCAATAAAATCCGGTCAAGGTGAAAACCCGAGAGGGCACCTCGAGCAAAATTGGATAAACCCCGCTGTGTGAAAACCTCGCAAAGAGGCGCACAAGCAAAACATAAAGGGGGTCAGCCTGGGTGAAAACTCTGCAAAGGGCAGTCTGGTTGATATAAAAAAAATCAATCAATCAACGAGGATGAGCCCTCAACTTGACGAGCTGGGTTGGTTCTTCCCCCTAATTTTATTAGGGAGGAGGTTCGAGTTGCCGATGACGAAACGGCTCCCTAGGCACATCTACCTGGTAGTAGAAATATGCTGGGGAGACCATACCTGAGACAACGAGGAAGACCACCTCTCGCCTCTAAAATTCGGGGGAAGTTCACACAACCCATCTTGGAAGGGACATAGGGCAAAATCCTATTTCGACTCCTCGACACACTACCGCCATTTTGGGTCCTCTCGACCATAGCAATTTCAAACAATCCGCACCATTTCAATCATTTCAGTTGGGTGCTACAAAGCTCTATAACTTGTGTCTATTCAGACCCAATCACACTTGAAATTCTCACCATCCCGATCAATCCTATCTTGATGGTCTAGCAAAAAAAACCCATCCTTAGAGCCGTCACAGCTCTTTTGGATTCACCCTTAGGGCCATTACAGCTTCTTCAGGGCATCGAATCTCTCCCCAGGGCCATAACAGCACCTTCGGAACCCAGAAAAAAATAAAAAAAGCTTATCCTTAGAGCCATCACAGCTTCTTTGGATCTGCCCCTAGGGTTGCTACAGCTTCTTCGGGCATCATACCTTTCCTTAGGGCCACAATAGCACCTTTGGAATTCAAACACATCCTTTGGGCCATCACAGCTCCTTCGGATCTATCCATAGGGCCACTACAGCTCCTTCGGACTCAAAACCTTTCCTTAGGACCACTACAGTTCCTTCGGACTCAAAACCCATCCTTAGGACCATTACAGTTCCTTCGGACTCAAAGCCTATCCTTAGAGCCATCACAGCTTCTTTGGATCTGCCCCTAGGGTTGCTACAGCTTCTTCGGGCATCATACTTTTCCTTAGGGCCACAGTAGCACCTTTGGAATTCAAACACATCCTTTAGGCCATCACAGCTCCTTCGGATCTATCCTTAGGGCCACTACAGCTCCTTCGGACTCAAAACCTATCCTTAGGACCACTACAGTTCCTTCGGACCCAAAGCTTATCCTCAGAGCCATCACAGCTTCTTTGGATCCATCCCTCGGGCCACAACAGCTCCTTCAGGCATTAAACCTTTCTTTAGGACCATAACAACACCTTTGAAATCAAAAGAACCTTTCTTTAAGGTCACAACACCACCTTTGGAACCAAAACTTTTTTCTTAGGGCCATAACAGCACCTTCGAAATCAGAAAACCTCTCTTTAGGGCCACAAATGTCCTTAGAATCCAAAACCCATCCTTAGGGCCCCAACGCTTTTCAAAATCCACAAAGTCGGGTTGAAATGCACATCTGGCCTAACACATTACCATTTCTGCATACGGCTTGAAGGAAGTCCCAATTCCCTAAAAAAAAGAAGAAAAGAAAAGAAAAGAAAAAAAAGAAGGGGCTGAAAAGGGAGATGCCCGACAGGCTTGGCTGATCACTCAAAAGGCGACCAGCTAAGAGTAAAAATGTCAAAAGAAACCTGGCTAGAGTGAAAACCTGAAAAGACACTCTAGGCAAAATCAGGTGACCCCGCTACATGAAAACCTCTTCGGGGGCATGTAAGCAAAAGATCAAAGGGGCTGGTTCGGGTGAAAAATAAAAAATAAAAAAATAGAGGGTCCCATCCAAAGGTGGGCATGTGGGAGACCATGCAGGAGCTGACATCATCAAATGCGCCAAACAAAAAGCTTGAAACATGTTACAAGGGAGACATACAACTAGACAAAATCAAGGTTAGTCATGTCCAAGGGCCCAAGCCCTTCTCGGTCCTGAAGAAGCTTATGTAGCAAAGGTAGCACAAAAATGGCTTGCCAAGGACAAAGGGCAAAACCCCACTCTACCATAACAAAACCTCGCCATCTCAGTCTTTTCGACCATGGCAATCATACTATCTCGACCCTTCTGGTCTTGATAGTCTTCAAATATTTTTGAACTATCCAGAGCCCCATTCTGGATGATTTTCAAACTCCTACCATCCTGATCACTCCGGTCATAATGGTCCCTAAAACAAAAAACTCTCAAATTGCTCAGAACCCTGTTCTAGACGATTTGCAAAGTTCCCGCCATCCTGGCTAACCCAGCCTAAATGGTCAAAAAAAAAACTTCATTCTCTTGTTATACGAGTTGAAACTCAAACTCGGCAAGAAACACACTTCCATTTCCTTGTTACGTGAGGTGAAAAGTAGACTCGGCAAGGATAACTTCATTCCACTCTCTTGTCATACGAGGTGAAAAGCAGACTCGGCAAGGACATGAACATTCCACTCCCTTGTCATACGAGGTGAAAAGCAGACTCGACAAGGACAATTCCATTTCACTTCCTTGTCATACGAGGTGAAAAAAAGACTCGGCAAGGACAACTTCATACCATTTCCTTGTCATACGAGGTGAAAAGCAGACTCGACAAGGACCACCACTTCATTCCCCTGTTGTACAAGATGAAAATCACACTTGGCAAGGGAACCCAATTCTCCACAAAAAAAAGAAAAAAATAAAAAAAAGAAGAAGCCTGACTAGAGTGAAAGCCTGAAAAGGTATTCTAGGCAAAATTGGGTGACTCCACTATATGAAAATCTTTCTGGAGGCATGTAGGAAAAAGTCAAAAGGCTGGTCCAGGTGAAAATCTTGCAAAAGATGATCGGATCAGTAAAAAAAAAAGATAAAACAAAACACAAAACATAGAGAGACGTATTCAAAGGTTGGCATATTGGGAACCATCAGGATCCGACATTATCAAGTGCACCGAGTGGAAAAGTTGGAGCATGGGATATGGGGGACAGAGAACCAAGAATGATTACATCTAAGGGCCCAAGCCCTTCTAAGTCCAGTAGAATCTTATGCAACAGGAAGATTTGGATCAACTTTCGCAATTGTCTACTCTGAAAATTCGACAGGGGTCTTCTCCTTTTCAGGGAAGTTCGTGAATCCAGATCGTCACCTCAAGAGGGGATGAGAAAAGAAAGGAATAAAGCATGGAAAGCAACTCTCACCTCGGTCCCACACTCACATTGATCCCCGAACTTTCATCCCTTGGCGTCGCTCGATCACCAAAGAGACGGTTCGGGTCATGTGGGAAGAGGGTGAGAAGAAATAAATTAAGACATGTGGTCGCCAGGAACCGTGGGTTCCGATTTATAGAATTAAAATGACCGTGTGTACCTTAGCGTGAAGAGTGTGGGTTAAAGCTTCTCCTTCTTCGGCCGGCCGATGAAGAAGAGTCCTCAACGCGGTGGGTGCTTGATATTCTGTGCAACTAGACAAATAAACAAGTGAAATAGACAATTAGAACTAGACAAAGTGGAGTATATGTAAAGAGAATGACATGAAACACACAATTGACTAGAAACTGACCGGATTCGGGTTATCTCTAACCCCTTTTTTTATTTTCGGAATAACAGAGTAAAAGTAATGACAAAAAATGTAAAAAAATGATAGGAGGATGGAGAATCACGAAATAAAGAGATAGGAAAAAGAACTGAAAGATTCTGAGTTGAATAGAGAAAGATATAGCCAAATCTGTGTTGTCGAAAAAGCCGAGCAGCAGTCCAGGATCTGCCAGGCGCGACTTTACTTCTGCGCTCGTCACGACCAGCCCAGACCTCGGAATCAAATTCCGTTGATTACAAACTCAAGAAGACTTGGAGATGAAGAACTTTGATGAAGAGAGCTCGGGCAGAAGACGTCCACACACTGCTATAGAGGCCGAGGAAGAGAGACTGGGCAGATCCCCTGCAGAACTGCCTTCCTCTCTCTTGAACCGACTTTTCTCTCTCTAAAAACTGGAAATTCTCTCTCTAAAAATCACAAAATCGATGCAGGAGGGTGCTAGGACGTCTTGAGATGCCTGGGGAGTCGTGCTCATGCCCTTGGAACGACCGGAATCAGAGTCCATTTATAGGAGAACGAGCAGTGCGATCGGAGCTAAAAAATAGGGCTCATTGCGCCCCACCCCTGGGCGCATGCGCCCTGGTGCTGGGTGCATGCGCCCCACTGAAGGGCGCATGTGGGCACAAACCCCGAAAAAATAGTTCTTATCCCATCGGCGGTTCAGTGGTAGAGTCCGGGTGAAAAACTGGGTCCCTCGTGCCTCAAAGGTGGGGCGCATGTGCCCTCAAATGAGGGCACAAGGTCACGTGCCTCACTGGTAGGGCGCATGGCCACGTGCCCTGGGTCCCGGGCGCATGACCAGGAACCCGGGCGCATGGGACTGGTTTCGCGCGTCCTTCTTCCGGAAGCCATTGCGAACACTCCCGAACTCGGAATTCGACGCCGTTTGTTGCGTTGGAAAGATAACAGGCCGAAGAAGCTTTCTATAGCATCGGATCAGCCATAACACCCTCCAAAACTTCAGAATTTTATCCGGAAGTTAGGGCAGTGAACAGAAGATCCGATACAGGTCAAAATGACTCCGACGACAAACCGGAAAGGCACGAAATGCAACAAAACTTGTTCGGGGAGTGAATATGACCATAACCTTCAATGTATTATCATTAGGCATTGGTCATTTAGCCAATTTCCGTGTTTACACGATTTACGTGCAGCTTTCGCTCAGAAATTACGGCTTTTTTGCGGAAAACGTCGAAAAACATCCGATTTCGTTCGGCGAAGCTCCAAATCAACTTAAAAGGACCCGGAATCATCATATGATCAATCATGCGTGTTACCCTATAAAACATGAGTTTTATGCTCTGAATTAGGCAAATTTGGCGTGTCACCCTCGACAACGACTCCGACAGCCTCGACAACGACTCTGGCAGCCCCCGCAAGGCCTGGCAAACGCGGCCCACCTTTCTTTTTTTAGCGATCCCCTTGAGCTAGCCCAAACGGGCTGGGCGGCGGCACCGGCGGCTGCATACGGCGAAGATGGACATCTTGTTCTTCTCTCGGCCGCAACGCCTTGTCCGCTAGGCCCCAAGATTTCGACGTCATCTCCAAGTTCCACTGGCAGGAGGAGGGGTCCGTGGAGGGGGTTCAGTCTCGACTGGCCTTGACAGCCTCTTCCGGACATGGCGACAACCATCTACAACAGCTGCTTCCCCTCTCTTGGCGGTCTCCGTGAGCCTGGACGCGCTGGATGGCAGCACCAGTGGGTGCATAAGGCTCTGGTCGATCGGCACGACGGTCTTGGCGGCTCCGAATAGAGCCCTTGACGATGCCAACCACCTCCCGCGGCCCCGCCGGCAACATCCCCAGGTCCTGATAGCGCCTCCATGCTCTTTTCGGCGACAAAAGGTTCTGCGAAGGGACTTGGCGGGGATGGCGATCTCCATGGCGCGATCTCTCCATGGTAGCAACAGAACGCCACGTTTGGGGCTTGCGTGATTCATCCAATGGTGAAGCTCCCGTAAGAAGAGTTGGCTGCGATACTTGATTGACAAGGCTTCGGTGGCCATGGTAGGCGGTGCGACTTGGCGAGGAAGACGTTGCCGAGGGAATGGAGGCCGCGACCGAGACGGCCGAATCGCGGTCATCCGCGGTTAGGAGGCCAAACGCACAAGGAGCCGCTGGACAATGTTCCGGGGATCATTGCGCCCGTGGTGGAGCCCACAGACAACCATGGTGTCGAAGAAAAAGAAGCGCCACCGCGCGCATAGCCACGACTGGAAGTTGCTGTCACGCCCATTGGGCTTGGTCTCCATTTGCCGCAAGTGGATTCACCGGGCCAACAGGGGCTGCCGAGCTGCTGGAGGGCCGTCTCGACTCGACCAACTCAACTCGTAGCAAGCCTAAAAGACTTTGACAAACAAAAAAAATTTAAATAAAAAATTCAGAATACGAAAGCAATATTAAATTAAGGAGATTCACCCCTAGCGGGGAACTCCACCTTGGGCGGAGGCGCGGGCATGCATCCCGTAGCTGGCGACCCGGACGGAGGCGCGGGCACGAATCCCGTAGCCGTCGATCCTTCCCCCAATATGGCTAAGCTAAGGCTGGCTATTTTGGATGGGTAAATTTTTACTAAGTTGGAAAAATAGCCGGCATGCCGTCGTAATGCCAAAAATTTTCCAAAGTAGTGAAGATAAACCTATATTGGGGGAAGGATCAATCACATTGTACACCGATGTACTTCACCCCATCTTTCAATGAAATGAAGCTATGATGTTCAATTGAGCACCGATCGTTAGCTCGACAGATCGGATGGGATGCGAACTCAAATTAAATAAATAAGATAAAAAAATAAATAAAAACACTCATTAAATTTGAAGTATAAAAATCAGACTTTTAAATAACTCAAAAAATCAAACTAAAGTATACGTAACGCATGCAACCAAAATTTTTAATTAAATCGTAATTAAATAACACCAAATAATTAAATAAGCAATCTCCAATACTTTTGAAATCCACCGAAATAGTACGCAAACCCCAAAAATCATATCTTAAAATCAATTGTAAAGAACATAAAAAAACACTTTTAAACAACATAATCAAAATCTTAAATTAATTAAAATACTTGGAACATATTTAAATCAATGTCACAACAAAAACAACGTATGAAATTAAATAATACTAATCAATGTGTTAACCATTAAATCTCAAATCCTAAGGTGTTTAACTCATTTAATCAAACTTTAAATCCAAAACAAAATCATAATCAAAATTGAGATTCAACAGAACTAATAAATCAAACTCAACCCATTAAATCAAAACATTAATGGAGCGATCAAATTAAAAAAATAAACAACTTGAAAAATCAAATTTAAATCAATTGGAAAAATCACGTTTTAATCAAATAAAATCGACGTCAACTAAACATAATGCAACGCGTTCGCATCTCATCGGGCCCGTCAAGCTACAGCCCTCTAGCTTATTATTTTGTATGGATGTGCACTCTCTACCAAACGGATTGCTATGGCGGTTAATCAAGGGCGTTCGAGTACTTACTCGATGTAAGTTAACGCCGGGTATTCGCACCATCCGGCGGAGAGGGGTCAAAAATTAAATTTCAAAGAACCCGAACCTCGGTTCTAGTATTTTAAATGTATCGTCGGACTATTTAATATATTTATAGGTTATCACCTTTTTTTATGTAGTCCAAAGGAGATACGAAAAAATCATTTTGAAAATTAAAATAAAGAGAAAAAACGAGGTTCTCACAGTAGCTTAGCTCGACAAAAGAGCACAGTTCCGTCTGGAGTCTCGTAACCATTCTGGTGGCTCCACTCAAAGCATTAGTGGCAGCGTCAACATTGATCTCTAAACATTCCGGAGGAGGAGGCTACCAACTTTTGGTGGTGGGTGTTGATTGTTGTTTGGCATTGGATAGCTGGTACGTTGCGTCGGCGTTGGCGCCGTGGATGGTTCTAGCAGGATCAGGGCGGGAGCCTTCGAAAATAAATGTGGACCTTGATTTCCAAATCCACCAGAGGGTGGCAGCTCCAGTGGCAAGAATCCTATTTTTTTCAACGCCTGGTTGAAGAGCCGTGTCTATCCAAGAGGAGATGAAATCACCAATGTGGTGGTTGGTAATCACCTGGGTTGATGCCAAGTTCAAGCCTAGCCAGGTTGCTCTAGCCACGGAACAGCGTAGAAGCAGATGTTCTGTAGCTTCTGCATCCAAATTACAAATGGGGTAGGTGGAGGAGAAATGCTTGCTTCTGTTGGCGATCAATGTGTTAGTAGGGAGGATTCTGTGAATTCACTTCCAAATAAAATATGTGATTTTAGGTGGAAATATCTGGTTTAGCTTAGGATGCCATAATTTGTTCCAAATTCTAGAATCTGATGAGCTAGGCAGGATGCTTCTATTCTAGAGGAACCTATAAGCAGACTTGGTGGTCAGATGACCATCAGAATTGAAAGGCCAGATGATCCTATCAGGTTCGGTAGAGGAGGCCAGAAGGTTAATTTTCAAAATGGTGGAGGTTGAGTGGGTATGGAAGATAGAGGTGATGAGGGGTTCATTCTAACAGCCATCCAATATAAGATCACTAACCTTTTGCCAAGTGGGGAATGTTCCTGACTTAACCCAAGGGGGGTAGGGCATTCTAGAATCCAAGGTGTAAGGAATTGTCCAAAAAACATTGATGCAGCGGAAGCGATGATTCATATGGGTTCTTTTAGAATCTGTCTCAATCGAAACTGAACGACGAAAACAGAAACTGATCAAATCGAGTTCGAATATACCTAATAGAGATTCATATAATTTCATGGAGAGGAAGGAGATAAGTTTCTCAAGCTCTTCAAACCGTTCAAATGTCTGGTCTCCAGCAGTATCCACAAGAACTTCATCCATAGCAAGTTCTCCCTTCGCACCGGCCTCGAGAACTCTTCCCGAACGGAGCTCCATCGACCATGGACACCTTCTAGAGAAAGGAGGAGGTAGGAAGGAGGCTAGGGACATAGTTTTCACCCTTGGCTTGATAGGGTTTGGCTGAAACCATTAGTATTTATAGAGAATTTTGAAATTTTTTATAAAAACTCAAAATCTCCATAAATTACGCCCTTGCCCCTGTACTTGTGGATAAGTCCTTTTATGTGTGACCCATTAGGCCCAATGGCCAATTTGGTTGAGGCCTAAATAAAATAGAATAATTCTATTTAATTTAATTAAATCTGTTATTCGATAATAGATTAATCGACCTGCCGATCATGAAAAGTACAAGTCACATCTCATGATCCCAAATGGCTATGGGGATAATCTCATCTCCATTGAGTCATTCCATCATCAGTTACCGCATGGATATAAACCATCATCCATCCAATGTCCCGGTTGGAAATGAGTACATCATCAACTGTCAACTTCTTAGTGTACCGACTCTATAGGATCTTGTACTCGGAATTGGATCAATTGGAAAACTCCTTTTCCAATTATCCTATCTATGTTGGCCAGGGATTTAAAGTACTATCCTATAGGACATTCACTCTCACTTACCGAGAGTGGACGATCTCTTGTTGTCTGCTCAATTACCTCCATCAGGTTTTCCTTGTACCCGATCTATCACTATACAAGACCATTTAACTGGTGATCCATAAGTCAATGGTCAAAGCACAAGTTCCACCTAACAAGGTATCTTTGGTGACTCAGGTCAAAGGTCTAATCACGCAACCATGATGATAGAAAACCCTGATTGACAGTTCGGTAAGATATCATTCAGGGCTTTTAATTTGGTTAGTTTAGTGAACTCATTCAACTAATGAGCACCTGTATGTGTATCTAAGTGTCTCCACATTAATGACCAATGAGATCAGTTGTCCTCATCACATGAGAAGGCATCATATACACTAGTTTATCCGGATCCTTGATGTCCCGTCTCAAGTATCCTATGACTAGGAACATTTAGATCAAATATCTCTCGATAATCAATCTCATTATCATGATCTCATCAAGATTTAATCATCATTGTATTTGATCAAGTACTTTATTATGATATTCGCATCTAATAAGAGCTTATAATGAAGATTTACCTAATTAATTGAATGATATATATTTAGAAATGTTGAATCATATCATATATGATTAGCTTCTAGGGCATACATTTCTATCAATCTCCCACTTGCACTAAAGTCAATCACCCATCTGGTTGATCTGTATCAGCTCGAGGTGAAGCTCAAACACTCTTTGAGTAACTAGTTCAGTTAGTGGATCTACAATGTTATTAACGGTAGATACTCTATCCTTAATTATATCTCTATAAGTTGTAATCTCTCTAATTGTATGGTATCACCACAGAAGTTTTAAACTTCTGATGACCGGGACATTATATGAACAAAGATTTAAATCCTTGTAATAATTAATGATGGAAAGGGTTAATGGATGTTATTTAAATCTCCAAAGTCATTTGAGATCACAGAATGTTGCTTGTACCCATTATGATCGGAAAGCCATAAAATTTGTTATCCGATAACGATTTTGATTTAATTTAATTAAATTGTTCTTTTAAATTGATTAAGACTTCAACCAAATTGACTATTGGGCCTACTGGGTCACACATATTAGATCTGGTCAATAAGATGAGGGCATAAGCGTAATTTTATAGAAGTTTTGTTTTTGTGAAAATTTCCATCTTATATAAATAAATGGCTTATAAAGCTAAACCCTAACAAGCCATAGGGATGAAGCATGTCCCAAGAAGCCTTCCTTTCTCTTATCAACTCAAGAAGGTGATCTCGTATGGTCAAGCTTGGATCTGGAAGCTTTCTTAAGGCTTGGAGGAAGGAAGAACTTGTCTATTGAAGCAAATCGTGTGGATACCGCTAGGGACCGTCTACTTGAATGGTTTTCAGCAAGGAGGATTATCCTCTCTTCATTTATAGTAAGGTATTTTGAAAATCTCATAAGGTACTCTCATTCCACTTTATATTCAGTTCCCAGTTTTACTCGTTTAGCATCGATCATGGCAAAGATTATGATTTTAAGGAATCAAATTTTTTTTTGCTGCCATAGATTGATTTCTTACAAGTTTCACACTATTATGGATGCATGTTATTGGCCATCTTTTGATGTAGAAAGGAACAAAATTCCATTGCTGCCTCCATCTAATGTCTGAAAGACTGGTAAACTAAGAAATAACATAGTTCCCAATGATGATGAACCGTGACCTTAACAGACAATGGAATACATTTAGTATATGTAATGAATGAGGACACAATCGCTTAACTTGTCGTAGGAATCCATGGTGCGTATTATTAACACTTGTAATCGAATCAAAATAATTTATCACCACTTCGTAACGTTCGTGAGCCGATTTTTTTAGCGATCAGGCTCCCATCATTCAACGATTTCGGAGTTAAAGTTTATTACATGAAGTATCTATGCATTGTACACATCAATCATCTAAAATAAAAACTATGCATTGTTAATTGACTTATCTCCTGAATTTATGTTTTAGAACTTAAGCTTGTTGTGTTGTCAATACACTGTTAAATTGTCTTATGTTGTAATATGCATTTCATTCCTTGTATTTATTTTATAAGATGGGTCTACACTATATTTGGTCTCTCATTTCTGCCAAATGTCACTTTGGCCAATTGAGAATCCTATAGTTTTGGATGTTTTAGAGATAGCTGAATTCTTACATTTGTGTCATCTTAAGTCCTTTATCTTAGATAGATAGTTTATGACCACTCTCGCAGAATAATAGCATCCCAAGACGTCTACTTTTCATTTCCTCGGTGTTGACTCCAGAAATGGGTTCTGGATCAGCACCTCAAGAGAAGGTGAAAGATGAAAAAAGGGGAAGGGAGTGAATCGGAAAACACTCGGAAAGCAGTAAAAAGTCATCACCATGGTTCCACACTTTCATCTCACGGCATCGCTCGAGCACCGGAGATAGTTTGGGTCATGTGGGAGGAGAGTGAGGAGGAGATGAACTTAGAACATGAATAAAAGGTGGTCGCTAGGAGTCGCGAGCTCCGCTTTCTGGAATAAAAGACGAGATTAAGTTGAATTAACCGTGTGTACCTCAGCGCAGGAGAAGATATGTGGGTTAAACCTTCTTCTTCTTCGGCCGGCCAATGAAGAAAAGTCCAACCGATGCTAGCTTGATAGATATGTGCAACTAGAGTAACAAACCAAGTGAAAGAAACCAATTAGAACTATGGAAAGTGTAGAAACTATAAGAGAGGAGATGAAAGAAAGAAGCAATTGGAATCGAACTCACCGGATTGGGGTGAGCCCTAACCCCTTTTTTGTGTTTTTGATTATGTAAGAATAATGCAAAATAAAATAAAATAAATTCTAAAAAGTCAATTAACTAAATGAAATGAGTTAATAAGAACTTATGAAGTGAATCGGCTTGAGTTAAAGCCGAGTTGGTTGAAACAAGCGGGTTCGGGTAGCCTTGCACCCTCCTGGCGCGACTTCGGTGTAGAGAACTCTACGGATGACCCCGATGTCAGAATTGAGTGCCGTTTCTTTCTATGGATGGAGAACTAGGAGAGGAAGATATCTTATGTTGACAACTTATCAAAAAAAATTATAAGTCTGTAAAAAATATGAAATTGGTCTGATGTGAAAAACAGAACCTGGACGCGCGCCCTCAGTGCAGCAATCACCATAGACAGACGACAAGTCAGAATCGAGTGCTGCTGGTTGAAAATAAAAGATAACGAAGAGTAGAACAACTCTTCTGTTTATGACTTTGGTAGAAGAAGCTCCTAATTTTTTACAAAAGCCGATGAAGTCGGTCGATGTAAAACGAATGGATTGAGCCTCTCTTTCGCTTCGGGATCGATCTCTCGACGTCAAATCGGCTTTGGATGTTGGGAAGACCTTGGGAGGGAGCTTGGATGACCTCGGGACGAGCTAGGCATGGGGAGTTCAACCTTGGGTCGTTGGGAATAGCCCTAAATTTATAGAGAATGGAAACCGGTGCAAAATATGGAAACTGGTCCGACCGCACCCCCGCATTTCAAAGGATGTGAGGGCGTGCAGGGCATGCCCTCAACCCGGGGGCACGGTCTGCACGCCCCCCTATTTCAAAGAAAGCGGGGGTGCGTTACGCATCCTATTGCTAAAAAACGTCGGAATCTTCCGAAAATTGCTAAAAAACGACTTGATAAGATTACCGTGCCCCCGACTCTGGGGCGCGGTCAAAATAATCAATCTTAAGCGGGGGAACCTTTCCATAAAATCTAGTTTAGAAGGTGCTAATCATCGTAATTTTCGATTTCCGAAAATGGACCGCGCCCCCACATTTTAAAGGAAGCGGGGGTGCGTAGGGCGCACCCCCTGACTGAGGGCACACAGGGCGTGCCCCCAGGGTGAGGGCGCGGTACATTCTCTCTCCTACGTGCACGTTCTGCATGCCGTAACTTGCAAATGGGATGTCCGAATCCCATTTTTTGCGTTAGAAAGAGGGCCTTCAACCGCACCTCCTCAAGTCATTAAATCAGCCGGCATGACTCCCGAGATGTTAGCACGGGGCTTTCTAGTTTACCCTCACGCGAAAAGCTGAAAACCTTGGCGAAGATCCGAAAGGTCACGGTTCTGGTCGAGGAATCTCAGATCAACTCGGGATGACTTGAAATGATGACTGAACAAGTCTGGTATGGTTAGAAAACCCGAAATGATTGAAAAATCCAAGATTAACCCGATCGACTGAAATGGCCGTATGGCCTCGATTGATGAAAATATTCAGCTACGATCAACCCAGATGACCCGGAAAGACCCGGTGATGACCGGAAAGGCCTAACATGTGGTCTGGGATAGCCGTGTCAGTACAGATCGAAAAGCCATAACGAAGAAACCGTTATAGACTATCGCCTACCGAAATGACTTGTCGGAAACCCCGAATGTCACAGAACACATGATGGACTCCCGAGACATTCAAGTATGGTTCAATGTCGATTATTGAGTAGGCTTTCTATTTTCACGGTTCACGTGTGGCTCTTGCTTGAAGGTTACGTCATTATTCCGTAAATCATTGGTCCATTCCCAACTCACGAGGGGCTCCACTAACATTTTTAGCTCATCTCCACGAGGTAATATGGATCAGATAAAGGTCAAATAATGGGTATCGCCCATGGAATAGGAGTCTGAGGCTCTGAATTAGGCCAATTTGGCATGTCTACAGCTTGCCTCGCCTTGATGTAGACTTTGCAAGGGAATGGCGTGTAGCGGAGCGAAGTGAAACGTAGAGAAAACATAGCAAAGTGAGCCGGATCGTAGTGGAATGTAGTGGAGTGAAATGATGATGGACTGAAAAGATGGCATCAAGGTGTACATATAGACACGCTCAACGACCAGATTCGACAAGACAAATCTCCTCAAGTGTCCTGGATGACCGCAATGTTTCATCAAGTCTTCCTATGTTCGATTGGTAAGAGATGTGCCATTGACATGAGAGAAGAATAGCCAACCCCCAACGCAGTGGGGAGTCCCAGAAACATGGGTTCGTAGGTTCATCATCAGCCGGTAAATCGATCTTTCTGGTGTTCTTGTACTATGATGGGCTAAAGTTTAAAAAGAGATATTTGTTTCAAAAAAGTAAAAGAATACCGATTGAGCATATTCAAGCTCTCAGATTCATTTAAGTCTTCCAAGAGACAAGATTCAATTCAGAATGGAATGATCTCGAATTCCGAAAGGCAAATGTTGAAGCACGGACCGTGAAGATAATGACGGTGCAAGTTCTGATTGAATAGGAGTCCCTTGGCGAGACGAATTGACTGCCATGGTGGGATGAATAGCAAGAAGGGTGTTGCAGTGGCCACAATGGTGATAGAAATGAAGGATTTAGAGGCACAAGGTGATTACCGAACACGGTGAGATTAACAAACACGGTGGGATTATTAAGCATGGTGGGATTATAAAACATGGTGGGATATTAGAAAGATCAGAATCGGGGTATACGCTGGGAAAATGTACCCAGTGGGAATGGTGAGAAAGTGATGATCATGATGAGGTGCATGCAATGACAATGCAAAATGCAATGCAATTAATACTACATCATGCATGCTAGGCTCAATAAAACAAAAACAAGACTTAACAATTAGTTGAAGATATAGATTGTCTATGAGGTCAAGATACCCATTTGGGAACCATCGTTCCTCACAACACAACTTTGGCTTATCCGTGAGCGCGAAAGATGACCTGATCGTTGTAGATTTTAATGAAGGGATCTCGAGTCAAGTCTTCTCCGCATTCACGGTCTTCAACAATAATGCATAAAATAATAATACACGACTAACAACTTATATGTTAGTTGGCAACTTATGGGGGTTTCCCATGTCCATTCTTCTGTTTTCGCAGGCAATTCCTGTCTTTCATTAAAATGTTAGTCCTGAATGGACAAAATGTCCATTCAACCTCAATAAAGATAAAACATGAACAAATTTGATTTAACAAAAAAATTGAATTTTTTTTTGAATTTTTATGAATTATTTATAATTTTTAGTGATCTTTCAAAGAATTTGACCGAATGCATCCTCGAACCGGGGGCATGACCACCACATCCAGAACCAACGGGAGTAGAGTTAGAGCCATACGAGTGGTGCCACCATGTTCTTGGCCACTTCTTTTGAGCAAGGCAGTTGCGGTGGCATTAGCAGACACAGCTTCTATGCCTCCTCCACGTGGTTAATCCTATGGAGCGGGTGTCAACTCTGAAAATTCGACGAGGTCCTCTCCTTTTCAGGGAAGTCCGTGAACCCAGATCCTCACCTCAAGAGGGGATGAGAAAATAAAGGAATAAAGCACGGAAAACAACTCTCATCTCGGTCCCACACTCACATTGATCCCCGAACTTTCAACCCTTGGCGTCGCTCGATCAGCAAAGAGACGGTTCGGGTCATGTGGGAGGAGGGTGAGAAGAAAGAAATTAAGACATGTGCTCGCCAGGAACCGTGGGTTCCGATTTATAGAATTAAAATGACCGTGTGTACCTTAGCGTGAAGATTGTGAGTTAAAGCTTCTCCTTCTTCGGCTGGCCGATGAAGAAGAGTCTTCAATGCGGTGGGTGCTTGATATTCTGTGCAACTAGACAAAGAAACAAGTGAAAGAGACTATTAGAACTAAACAATGTGGAGTATATGTAAAGAGAATAACATAAAACACACAATTGACTAGAAACTGACCGGATTCGGGTTATCTCTAACCCCTTTTTTTATTTTGGGAATAATAGAATAAAAGTAATACAAAAAAATGTAAAAAAAATAATAGGAGGATGGAGAATCACGAAACAAAGATATAGGAAAAAAACAGCAAGATTCTGAGTTGAATAGAGAGAGATATGGCCAAATCTGGGTTGTCGAAAAAGCCGAGCAGCAGTCCAGGATCTGCCAGACGCGACTTTGCTTTTGCGCTCGTCACGACCAGCTCCGACCTTGGAATTAAGTGCCGTTGATTGCAAAACTGAAGAAGACTTGGATAGGAAGAACTTTGATGAAGAGAGTTTGGACAGAAAACGTCCACAAATTGCTGTAGAGGCCGAAGAAGAAAGACCTGGCTGATCACCTGCAGAACAGCCTTCCTCTCTCTTGAACCAACTTTTCTCTCTCTAAAAGCTCGAAATTCTCTCTCTAAAAATCACAAAATCAATGAAGGAGGGAGGTTGGACATCTTGAGATGCCTGGGGGGTCATGCCCATGCCTCTGGAATGACCGGAATCAGAGTTAATTTATAGGAGAACGAACAGTCTCATCCGGGCTAAAAAAAGGCACCTTGCGCCCTACCTCAGGGCGCATGGCACTGTTCCCGAAAAAGTTGGTCTTATCCGGTCGATCCGTTCAGCGGTAGAATCCCGGTGAAAAGCTGGGTCCCTCGTGCCTCAAGGGTAGGGCGCATGTGCCCTCAAGTGAGGGCACAAGGTCACGTGCCTCACTGGTAGGGCGCATGGGCACGTGCCCTGGGTCCCGGGCGCATGTGACCAGGAACCCGGATGCATGGGACTATTTTTTCACGTCCTTCTTCCGGAAGCCATTGCGAACACTCCCGAACTCGGAATTCGACGCCGTTTGTTGCGTTGGAAATATAACAGGCCGAAGAAGCTTCCTATAGCATCGTATCAGCCATCACATCCTCCAAGATTTCATAAATTTGTCTGGAAGTTAGGGCAGTGAACAGAAGATCCGATATTGGTCAAAATGACTTCGACGGCAAACCGGAAAGGCACGGTATGCAACAAAACTTGTACGGGGTGTGAATATGACCATAACGTTCAATGAATGATCATTAGGCATTGGTCATTCAGCCAATTTCCGTATTTACACGATTTACGTGTGGCTTTCGCTCGGAAATTACGGCTTTTTGCGGAAAACATCGGAAAACATCCGATTTCGTTCGGTGAAGCTCCGAATCAACTTTTTAAAGACCCGACATCATTATAAGGTCAATCACACATGTTAACCTATAAAACATGAGTTTTATGCTCTGAATTAGGCGAATTTGGCGTGTCTACAGCTTGCCTCGCCTTGATGTCGGCTTTGTAAGGGAGTGGCATGTAATGAAGCGGAGTGATTCGTAGTGAACTGTAATGGAATGAAAGTGAACGTAGATGAATGTAGCGGAATGGAATGGTGATGGACTGAAAAGGTGGCATCAAGGTGTAGATATAGACACGCTTATCTACCTGATCCGGCAATATGAATCTCGCTGAGTATTCTAGATCGCTTACATGTTCTATCAAAACCTCATATAATTGACTAATAAAAAACATGCCCTTGGCACGAGAGATGAAAAAGTAAATGATAAAGGATAAAAGGATGTAGCCAACCCTCAGCGTGACGAGGAGTCCTCGAATTCGTAGGTTCATCATCAGCCAACAACCCGAACTTTGCGGTGTTCTTGTACTGTGATGGGCTAAAGTTTGTAAAAGAGAAGTTGATCTTAAAATGAAAAGAATACCAATCCATCATATTTGGAATCTCAAGTTCATTCAAGTTTCACCAAAATACTCAGTTTAATTCTGAGTGGAATAATCTCAAATTCTAAAAGGGTTCGTTTTAAGCAAAACAAAATTGCTCGGGTATCGTGAAAACCATGAATCACGCTCTAGCAGAATATCAAGTATTCGGAAAACGACAAAACAAACTTAAGCCATAGTGAGATTGAAAGATAATGGTAGGACTAACATAGAATGATGGGAAAGAAGAAACAATGGCATGACAAATATGACTCGGTGGGTAAAAATAAAAGACACGGTGGGATAAAAAAAAAGGAAAGAATAAAACATGGTGGAACAAAAAGAAAGGAATAAAACATGAAGGGATAAAATTAGTAATGATGAAGAATGAAAAGGAGATGGATGTGAAAACATAGAAAATTATGTAGAAAATAGTTGAAGATATAGATTGTCTATTGGAGGTTAAGACACCCGATTAGGAACCATCGTCCATCCAATGTTCAATTTTGGCTTATCCGTGAGTGTGAAGAAATGACTAAGCCGTCGTAGATTTTGTTGAAGGGGATCTCGGGCCCAGTCATTTTCACTCTCAAGGTCTTCAACATTAATGCATATAATATAAATGAACCTAACATAACTAGGTGATAAATGGTAAAAGGTGATGTGAAGTGCAAAATGTAATGATGGTGATGATGTAAGATTGATGAGAATGTGGATTTGAGTGAAGTCTTCAGGCATAGTGCATCGACCAGCATCTCTGGTCCATCCTTGTCTTGCCTTCTAACAGAATACAACACCATGAGAATGTTCAGCTGGGTGGTGCTTCCTTTCTTTTCGCCGCAAGGTTGGCATGACGTTCCTTGCGGAACACTGATCTCCCCAATTCACCTGTTAGGACTAAAAAGGTTGCCTGCACATTTTTGGTTAGTACCCAACAGACGGAATTGTCATATGAAGCATATTATCCTGAAATGAACAACTGAAGTTTTCACTATTAGAACCATCATTTAGAGGTCAAAACAAAGTTTGTGATGATGGTTTCTTTAGCAAAAATGTCATTTTTAACATTCTGAACAATTTCTGAATTTTTGAGATTTTTCTGAATTTTTCGAATTTTTTGGTCCATGTGCCCCCGATTGGGGGCACCTGGCCATGCGCCCTAGGGTGGGGCACCTGGCCATGTGCCCCCAGATGAGGGCACATGCGCCCTGAGGCTTTTTTTTGTAGAAAAATTTTACCTAATCGCCCTTCTCTTTTTGCTTTTTCAGCTCCTGAAAATACTTAATGAAAATGATTAAATTTTTATCATTACTCATCCATTTGCCTGTATATCGTATGCCTTGATTTTGAGTCAAATGGAGGAGCCTTCTTAACAAGGTAGAGTAAAACAAATGACTTAAATGAAATCGGGGTAAGGGTTAAGAGAACTTACCTATCGTGGTGAGAATTCTTCGCTCTTACCTTGAAATGCCTGAAACACTTGATAAAAGAGGATTAAATCTTCACCATGACTCATCCATTTGCCTATTATGGTCAACTTTAACTTAGGTCAAAGGGAAGAGCTTTCTTAACAAGGTAATTAAGGTAGAAGGATATGCAATGCAGGAATGGAAATATGCATAACAGAAAAATAAACATGGATACAACTAAGGCAATGATCATGACCGAGCATTTTTTTGGATTTTCTTAGAAATATTCAATTTTTTTTGGATTTTTTGAAATATTCTAAAAAAATTTGGATTTTGAAATATGTAATTTTTATGGTTTTTTTTGAAATATGTATTTTTTTGGGTTTTGAAATATGCACTTTTTTTGGATTTTTGAAATATTCAAAAAAAAATTTATGAAGAAAATGTTGGTATTTGAGACAGTTCATCGGTCTTTGGAGTTTGTCAAGACTCAAGTGGTAGATGCCACGTGAAAAAAATAAAGTTCCCTACCTAGAATCCTTCTAACCTTCTTCCTTTGATCGGCTTGGATTCCACCTGGATTTGGTCGGTTTA
The DNA here is from genome assembly GCA_036172225.1 of Cryptocoryne crispatula var. balansae. Lineage (NCBI taxonomy): Eukaryota > Viridiplantae > Streptophyta > Magnoliopsida > Alismatales > Araceae > Cryptocoryne > Cryptocoryne crispatula. The sequence continues at coordinate 32,953,492 of CM069922.1, forward strand.
CCCTTCCCTAGGGATTAAGGAGGAAGAGTATAGAGGAAGTCCTTGATAGGGTTTGAAGATGTTGAGAGGAATTTCTCTACTCTCACTCAAATTACCCATTGGGGTTCGGCCTCTTTGGGTTTTTCTTTCTTTTTTTGCTCTTGTGGCACATATTTGGACAGGTTTTTGACCCGTGGGGACATTGCCCATCTTTTAGTGCCTTTTGCCTTGACTATCATTCTGGGTACTCATTCAGAGAGGTTGATCATTTTTCTTTTTCTAACCTGAGGGGTTCATTGCCCATCTTTTGGCACCCTTTTGTACCCTCTGAGACGGCCTCCTACTAGGGTGGGAGTGTTTTCGATACTATCCCTCTCTAATATTCTCTCCTTATCTTGAACCGAGTAGAAGAGAATAGGGTAAGGGTACTCCTTCCATTTCTAGATTTCTGCCTTGCCTTTCGCAAGTGTCGGGTTGTCTAGATTCTAGGATTGGGAAGTGTTATGTGTGTAGGATGGTACCTACCCTTGACTTCTCACAAACAACCTAGGATCGATGACTTGAGATTATACCAGTGGTTTCTCCATTTTTATGGAAAATACTTTTTGAGGTAAACTCCATTCCAAGGATGATTCATTTTTTCTCCATCTGTATTAGTTAATTCATATGCATTACCTGGATACTTTTCAGTGATTACAAAAGGCCCTTCCCAGTTAGGTTGCAACTTGGAGCAGGGACCCCCTGGCTTAACGAATATGCATTTGACTACCATCTCACCGATCTTGAATTTTCTCTCGACCACCCTCTTTTGACAAAACCTTTTGAGTCTATTCTGATAAGTCCGGGCATGCTCAGTGGCGGCTAGCCTTCTTTCATCTAAGAGTTCAAGCTGTGCAAGGAGAGATTCTCTTCTCTCATCAACAGGAATATCCCTGTCGAGCTGAACTCGGAGAGATGGAAGTAATACTTCGTAAGGGACCACTGCTTCTATCCCATATGCCAAAGCATACGGGGTTTGTCCAGTGGGAATCCCTACAGAAGTACGATAAGCCCATAGAGCATCTACAAGCTTATCAGGCCAGTCGCCCAAATTTGCTAGACTTACAAGATTTCTTCATGATTTTGATTAAGGTTTTGTTGGTGGCTTCTGCTTGACCATTGCCTTGAGGATAGTATGGTGATGAATGATGCAATGAAATGCGATACCTATTGCAAAGATCACGCAGATCTTGAGAAAAAATTGTGGCCCATTATCGGTGACGATGTCGCTGGGGATCCCGAACCTTGCCAGGATGTTGCGCTTGATGAAGGAGCAGACTGTTGATGTTTTAATCTCCACGAATGCTTCCGCTTCATCCCACTTCGTGAAGTACTCCGTTGCCGTCAGAATGAATGATTTTGAGCGCATTTCGGAGTTGAGGTCACTCAAGGGGCCAATGATATCAAAAGCCCACATGGCGAAAGGCCATGGGACATGAATTGGATGAAGGGAAGATGCGGGAGAGTGAATCTTGTCGGCATGGAGTTGACATGAATGACAATGCCGGACAAAGCAAAGATGGAGCAGTCTTCTTCTAGAGTTGGCCAATAATACCCTTGTCAGATGATTTTCTTAGCAAGGGCTTGGGCATTCACATGACCACCACAAACTCCAGAATGTGCCTCCTTCAGCACCAACTCAGCTTCTTATTCATCAAGACATCTTAGTAAGATTCCACTTAGGCTTCTCTTATAGAGCACTCCTCCTAGGATTGTATACCTCTGGGATACTCTTCTAATTGCCTTCTTTTCCTTGGTGGTTGATCCAGGCGGGTATGATTGATCGTGGCAATACCTCGCAATCTCGTCATACCATGGTCTCTCACCTTCTTCTAATTCTTCCAACTCAATTAGGGAGATTTCTTCTTTATGTTCCAAGTATTCCTTTCTATTGAATCTTTCCTTAACCTTCAGAAAATGTCCATCCTCAATTGCTGGAATTGTTCTCTTACAGATGTGGATAGTCCGCACTTCCCTGCCTAGCGGGACAGATAGAGATGAAGCTAGTGAAGCTAAGGCATCGGCGAGGATATTCTGAGAACGGGGGACATGGACAAAGGTGAGTTTGAAGAATAGCTTGATGTAGCAGGTGGTGAGCTCCTGGTAGGGTTTGAGGTTTGGATGAGAAGTTCGGTACTTGGATAGGACCTGGCGTAGGATCAATTGACTATCACCTATCACCCTAGTTCGGTGGCACCATGGAAATGAGCGGCCTCTAGCCCGGCCAGCAAGGCTTCATACTCAGCTATGTTGTTGGTTGCTGGAAAGTTAAGCTAAAAAGCCGGTGGAATGGTGACACCTTCAGGTGACAGAAGGACAATACCTATCCCTCTACCATGAGAGTTCAGAGCCCCGTCAAAATATAATGTCCAAAGATTGGATGATCGGACTGACATTAGTTCGTCATCCGGGAACTCCGACCGGACTGGGTCAAAGATGGGTATGGGATGATGGGCAAGGTGTTCAGCAATAGCATAACCCTTGATTGCCTTCTGTGGGACATAAGTGATATCAAATTGGGATAAGAAACTCTGTCATCGCCTTAACTGATCAGTCAAGATTGTCTTCTCTAACAGAAACTTAATGGGATTGATACGAGCAATGAGCTTGACTTGGTGAGCAAGGAAATAATGTTTGAGTTTCTGAACCACCCAAACAAGAGCAAAGACAGTCTTTTCTACCATAGTGTACTTCAGCTCACAAGCATCAAACATCTTAGAAAAGTAATAAGTAGCTCGTTCTTTCCCTTCTTCATCAACTTGTGCAAGGACTGCCCCAAGAGAGTTCTCAAGAACTGAAATGTAGAGGACCAAGGGTTTGTCGGGAATTGGTGGTCTAAGTACAGGGGGACTTGCCAGGTATGTTTTCAACCCATCAAATGCCTCCTGGCACTTCGAATCCCATTTAAACTCGACCCCCGCATTGGTTAACTCATAGAAAGGTTTATACCTTTGGGAATGTTGTGAGATAAACCGTTAGACAAATTGTAGCCTCCCAATCAATCCTCGAAGCTCTTTCATATTCTTCAGGGGAGGCATACCAATGATTGCTTTGGCCTTGTTTGGGTCGATCTCTATGCCCCTTTTGCTTACTATGAACCCAATTAGCTTTCCTGATGAAACTCCAAATGTACACTTCTTATGGTTCATTTTTAGCTTGTATTCTCTAGCTCGTTGCAAAACTTTTCTTAGTACTTCAGAATGATCTTCCCGACTCTTGGACTTGATAACCAAATCATCCACATACACCTCTACAAGGGTGTGCATCATGTCATGAAAGATAGCCATCATAGCCCTCTGATATGTAGCACCAGCATTCTTTAACCCAAAGGGCATGACAACATAGCAATATGTTCCCCAAGGTGTAGTGAACGAGGTCTTCTCTTGGTCCTCCTCAGCAAACCGGATCTGATTGTATCTAGAATAGCCATCCATGAATGAAAGCATTTCAAATCCAGCTGTGTTATCAACCAAAACATCGATATGAGGTAAAGGGAAATCATCCTTAGGACACGCCCGGTTCAAGTCCCTGAAATCTATACAAATATGAATTCGTCTATCCTTCTTCATAATAGGGACTATGTTAGCCACCCATTACTTGGTGTAGTTTGTCGACCTCCTCTTTCATTTTGAGTGCAATATCAGGGTGGAATCTCCTGAGCTTTTGTTTAACCGGGGTAGTTCCAGGTTTCAAGGTTAATCTATGTTCAACCAATAAATTATCTAATCCCGACATATCTTCATATGTCTATGTGAACGTGTCCTTATATTCTTCCAAAACTTTGATCAAATGTTGTTCTTCTGAGGGAGTGAGGTTTGCACTAATGAGGATAGTCTTAGGATCTTCCAGGGTTCCTAAATTCAGTTCTTTGGTCGGTTCATTCCCTGTGGCTGATGGTTCTTCAAATCTTCTAAGTCCAGATGCATATGCATCAGCCAAGTCCTCGATTTCATCCTCGGATTCGGGATCCTTCTCTGATACCACCTCATATACTCCCAAAGTATGATCTATGTTATGCTCATCCTCATATCGGATTTCATCTAGCTGGATGGTATTATCCAAAAGGTTTGGCGACCTTGCACACTCTACGCATTTCGTGCCAATTGTTGCAGATACCTATTTGGAACTCGCTTACCTCTGACTTTCCTATTTCCTAACCTAACTTGACCTACTGAAGATAAAGCTGGAAAGGTGGTATTTACAGTGGAGGGAGGATCGAGTAAATAGATCAATGATTCAGAAAAGAGGGATCCCTGATGGGGAGCACCCTCTAGGATGAGTAGAGACGTCTCCTCAATGGAAATGTGAGTTTCAGAGAAGACGTTTTTTTTTTGGAAATTTCAAGTAAAAAGATAGAATGAGCCTGAGTGACTCGAGGCTTGCTAGAAGATGACTGAATTAATAGAGAGAAAAACTTAAGAATAAAGGGGAAAAAGGGGCTCGTGGGCCCAATGGTAACAGAAAGTGGACACATGGGTCCAAAACTGATGAAAAAAGTAAACTCGGGTACGTGGACCTGATCATAGAAATAAATGGGCATGTGAGCCCTTGTTGAGAAAAGCCCTCAGTTCTGAAGTTAATGAGGGAAGCAAATGGGCAAGCATGCCCAGTAAGAGTGGAAGGTTGAAGAGGGCACATGGGCCCAAAGTGGGTAAGTGGGCCCTGAAGCCCATCCAAAAGATCTAGAAACAAAGGTACGAGGTTCAACCATGGGATTGTTGTATTTGGGCCTCGTGGAATGGTTTTGACTTGGGTGGTATGCTCAACCAGATGATCCAATATTGGTCTGCCCTTGGGTGGTTCTTGATACTCTTCCCCACTTGAGAACAAACGAGTTAAAGATAAGCACAGGTCTTCCAAGTCTTCTTCTTCTTCATCTAGAGCCTTTCTTCTCTTGACAGCTATCACGGAACTTTTGCCATCTTCAGCCATCATCATGGTCTCCCCTTTGATAAAGAATGTATGGAGTCCCATGGCATATCCCGGCTGGAAGATCCTCCTTGGGATGGAACCCTCTTCATATCCCAACCCCTGCCAGCATGGCCTTTTCATAGTTTCAATTGGCTGAGTGATCCCTTGAAGATCCTTGCCTAAACCTCTTCCAGGCTGATAGCCCAATTTCATCATCATCCGCCATCCCAGTGTGTCTGGTAGTGAGGCGGTCATGCATCTAACTTCTGGCAATTCTCCCACTGAGATCTGGGGTTGTATTGACAGACCTAGGGGTAAAGAAGCATCGTTCAGCTCGTCCCTTATAGGCATGCTAGTCACCTTGACCACCTTTCCTTTAAAGGGAAACTTTATGCACTGGTGGTTTGTTGAAGCCACAGCTCCTATTGCCTCCAAGTATGGCCTCCCAAGTATAGCTCGAAAAGTTGGATCCAATTCTAGAACATGAAAATTTTTTGTGACCGTACATGGTCCAAGTTTGACTTCTAGTGTGACCACCCCACGTGCAGACTTCTTGGAGTTATCATAGGCTGTCACCATGGCACAGGATGGCTTGATTTCTTGCTTAGAAATACCACACAACTGCAAAGTTTCTGGCAGCATAACGTTGATAGAAGCTCCAGTGTCAACCAAACATGATTTTACTTCGACATTGCAGATGATAACAGCCACATGCAAAGCATATCTCCTAAATTTTGGATCTGCTAATTCTTCCTGAGAGAAAGTGAGTGTTGGGTGCTCACTTCTAGGGGCTAACACTGTAGTGATCTTCTCAGGTGGGAGATCTTCATTCACCATGACCCTTTGCAAGTACCGCTGTAGAATCTCCTGGTGCACCTTTGATCTTTTGATCAACTCAAGTATGGAAATACGGGCCGGTGTTTTATCTAAATGCTTTAACAGATCATAGGCTGTGCCTGGCAATGGTTCTTCTACTTGTTCCTCCTCCACTTGATCCTGCGGTTGAGTACCGGCCTGGGGAAAGAGTCGCTGGAACATCCTCCCACTCCGAAGCACCGGGGCTATTTGGCGGTCGGGTAGAGGTGACGGGTTAACTGGGGTGGGTTGTGGTGGAACAAGTGGTGTAGGTGCATGTATGATAGGTAATGGGATTGATGGTTCTGGGATGATGGGGTTAGTTGGTAGAGGGGTAGGATTTGGAGGTGGTAGTGATGGTGATACCGGTGGCCTAATAAGAAGAGATCGGGGTGCAGAAGTGGTTGATGAGTTTAATGAAGGTGTAGGTTGTGGGATCGGCTGTGGTGTTGGTGGTATGATAGGTTGGGGTTTTGGAGTGGTAGAGCTCGTAGGCTGGGGGTTCAGGTTTGGTGGTGATTGTGGTGGTCGGATGAGCAAGGGCCGGTGTGTAGCAATGGTTGAAGGAGGTGTAGTTAGAGAGGGGGCTAGCCTAATGATGGGCCGGCGAAAAGAAGTGGCGGTCAGTGGTTGGGTTATTGAGCTTTGTGGTAGTTGTGGAGTAGCAGGTGCACGGATTATCTGTCTAGGAGGGTTCCTAGCAGGAGGCCTAGTTGGGTTGGCAGGCATGGTTGCATTTTGGTTTTCTAGTTGCCAACCTTGAGCACGATTGGCATCTCCCTGGACAATGGAGTGTACTAGACCAATTCCTGGGTTTGGATGTGCTGGTGCCGGCGCTGGAGTGGGAGCATGTAATGGGAGCAGATTATGGACAATCCCCAAGCCAGGTTGTTGTTGAGGTTGAGCCGGTGGACGCTGCTGCTGCTGCTGCCTAGCCTTCATAGCTTGTATGCATTCCCCCATTTGAGCCCAATCAATGCTTCCTTGGTCATTCAGATCGTGGATGTAATCCTTGAATTGAAAGCACACTTCTACAGTGTGACCAGGACACCGGTGGTAAGCACAGTATCGGGACATATCTGCGTTTGTTGGCCAAACCTCTCTTTCCTTGGGCAATTCCAACTGTTTTTCTGCCATGAGTACATTGAAGATGTCGGTCAAGGAGTAAGGGAGTTGCTGGTAGTTCTCTCTCCTAGGACCTCCCCTTCGTGGTGCTTGATTGGGTGGTGGTGGTGCCCTATTGTAGGCAGGTTGACGAGGTTGTTGGGGTTGTGCTACTGGTTGCGGGGGTTGTTGTGGTTGTCGTGGTTGTGGTGGCCTAACCTGTTGTTGAGGGGGGTAATAGGAAATGTTTTGTGGTGGGTTTATGTACTGGTTTTGACGGTTCCCTCCCTAGTTCCCTACAGTGTTTATTGCTTTGTTGTTAACCACTCCCTCGGTTGTAGGACCAACTAGTGCAGAGGGGGTTTTCCTGAGGTTTCTAGGTTTAGGATCAAAAGGGTTTATCATGGTGGCATCCTTGAAGTGGGCTTGCAAGTATAGGGCACTGTCATAGAGTTCATTCATTGTAGTAGGACGGTGCATGATCAAGATATTCCTCAAGGCAGGTGTAGTGTTGCCAATAAGCATCTTCACTTGTTCCCCTTCAGAAATCACATCTGTCAATTTTTCTGCCATTCCCCTCCAGCGATCAGCAAACTTTATGAAGTCCTCTTCGGGCTTCATCTTCTCAGCAATCAAATCCGTAATGGAGCATGCTGGTGCCACCCGGTCTCTGTATCTTTGCAAGAATTTGGTTTTAACAATATCGAAGTCTCCTGCCTCAAAGGAGTCGAGTGAGTAGAACCATTCCAATGCAGACCCTTCTAATGATCGACAGAACAAGAAGGCAAGAACCCTACGATCATTTTTCCAGAATGAGGATTCATAGAGAAAATCTTTAAGGTGGAGAAAAGGGTTGCCAGTACCATTGTAGCGGCAATAAACTTGTAGCTCAGAAGGTGGCAGGTGTAGGACTGGCAGAGAAGGAATGGAAATCTCAGGAACTGACTTGGAGTCCAGGCGACATCTCAGCTCTTCATAACGTTCATTCATCTGGGTGAGCTGATCCATGATTGCTTGGGTGAGAGCAGGTCCTTGGTTTACTGGTGGGGGTATGTGGTTAGAGACATGATTTTGGAATTGAGGAGCATGACTTGGCAAATTTACTGAAGATTGTCCCATGACTTGATGGGTCAGGGGAGCAAAATGGTTGAAATAAGATGGTTGGACAAATGAGGGTTGGACCACAGATGGTTGAACTATAGATGGTTGAACTACAGATGGTTGTGCTAGTGCCAATGATGGTTGAATCACAGATTGTTGAACAATAGGTGGTTGAATGAGTGGTGGTCGAACCAGAGGACAAGGAGATGAGGCAACTTGGTTAACTTCAGCCTGATCTGAGGCCATTTTGCCCATCACCATGGATTGTATGCGGGCATAGGTTTCTGGGTCGGTATAGAGAGACAACTCCTTAAAGAGTTGTTCGACATCACGAGTAGCAGATGGTTGAGGGACCTCTTGCGCTTCTGACTCAAATAATGGATTAACACGACCATCTGACGGATTTGGTTGATGACCCATCTCATGTTCTCGATGTTCAGCTTGTTTCGCCATTCCAACGTGTCTTACAGACCTTAGTTGCATTGAACTTCAAGGAGAAAACAAACAAGTTGACAAAGTAAACAAAGAACTTTTTTTTAGTATTTTGCAAAAAGTTAGAGGTTTGAATTTTTGTTTGACAAGCAAGTGATGCAAAGACTTGAAAGCAAAATTACGCAATGATTTTGATTAAACCTTAGGTTTATGGATTTGTTAAGAATTGTTCTCTCAACAAATGGGTTAGGATCCTAACTCCAATCTCCAACGACCTAGGTTTCACACAATCTCACCACGTGTAGGTAACATAGGATGCTTCGGGTTTTGGGGAGTGGTACAACCAACCCGATCGTGAAGAGGAATACTCCACGTATGAGGAATTACGGAGGCCTTGATGAAAGCCAACCAAGTCAACTAGGAAGGAATATCCCAGAAGAGAGGTCAGAATCCACCAAGAGGGTGTTTTGGATGGGAGGGATAAATGGGAGAGTGAGCTCCCGCCTCAAAAAAGTGTAAAAGAAGGAGATAGAGAGAAGGAGCAGAGAATGCAATCAAGTAATAAAGCAAGTAATAAACAAAACATGAACTTAAATAAACAAGCAATGACACAAGATAAGCAATTAGAAACTAGACAAGCAACTAGAAACTAGAATCTAGACTTGTTTCTTATGTGAGCCAAATGGAGATAGTGAAAAGTGATGGAAAGAAGAGGGTTTAGATCTGATAGCCAACCAAAAGGGTGGTCCACGTGGGGACCGATGTAAGAATAAGCTGGTTCACGTGGGAACCGAGGTAAAAGGTAAAGGTGGTTCACGCGGGAGCCGGTTTTGGGTAACAAAGGGTGGTTCACGTGGGAACCAGTTTGAATGATCAAAAGAGGGCCACGTGGGGCCAATTAAAGGTGAATAAAGATCTGATCCAAGTTGGGATAGATATGGAAAGAAAGGGGTTTGGTTCACGTGGGAACCGAGGTAAAGAAAGAGATTGGTTCACGCGGGAATCGGTTTAAAAGGAAAAGGGTGGTTCACATGGGAAACGGTTTAAATAAAATGACAGAAATTAAATGGCATACTTGGCACTTCAGATTTGATGAAATATGGGTGAAATCATAAATTTTGAGATGGCATGAAGTTTAAGAAAGGTGGAAGGAAGGAAAGGCTCACGTGGGAACCGGTTTAGAACTAGAACTAGTTGCAAAACAAAACACTAAGCACCCACGGTTGAAGACATTGCTTGTCCCACCATGGTCGCCACAAAGCTGTCGACTCTAAAAATTCGACGGGGTCCTCTCCTTTTCAGGGAAGTCCGTGAACCCAGATTGACACCTCAAGAGGGGATGAGAAAAGAAAGGAATAAAGCACGGAAAACAACTCTCACCTCGGTCCCACACTCACATTGATCCCCGAACTTTCATCCCTTGGCGTCGCTCGATCACCAAAGAGATGGTTCGGGTCATGTGGGAGGAGGGTGAGAAGAAAGAAATTAAGACATGTGGTCCCCAGGAACCGTGGGTTCCGATTTATAGAATTAAAATGATCGTGTGTACCTTAGCGTGTAGAATGTGAGTTAAAGCTTCTCCTTCTTCGGCCGGCCGATGAAGAAGAGTCCTCAACGCGGTGGGTGCTTGATATTCTGTGCAACTAGACAAACAAAAAAGTGAAAGAGACTATTAGAACTAAACAATGTGTAGTATATGTAAAGAGAATAACATAAAGCACACAATTGACTAGAAACTGACCGGATTCGGGTTATCTCTAACCCCTTTTTTATTTTCGGAATAACAGAATAAAAGTAAAGCAAAAAAATGTAAAAAAAATGATAGGAGGATGGATAATCACGAAACAAAGATATAGGAAAAAAACAGCAAGATTCTGAGTTGAATAGAGAGAGAGATATGGCCAAATCTGGGTTGTCGAAAAAGCCGAGCAGCAGTCCATGATCTGCCAGGTGCGACTTTGCTTCTGCGCTCGTCACGACCAGCCCCGACCTCGGAATCAAGTACCGTTGATTGCAAACTGAAGAAGACTTGGATAGGAAGAACTTTGATGAAGAGAGTTTGGACAGAAGACGTCCACACACTGCTGTAGAGGCCGAAGAAGAAAGACCTGGCTGATCACCTGCAGAACAGCCTTCCTCTCTCTTGAACCGACTTTTCTCTCTCTAAAAGCTCGAAATTCTCTCTCTAAAAATCACAAAATCAATGCAGGAGGGAGGTTAGACGTCTTGAGATGCCTAGGGGGTCGTGCCCATGCCTCTGGAATGACTGGAATCAGAGTTAATTTATAGGAGGACGAACAGTCTCATCCGGGCTAAAAAAAAGGCACCTTGCGCCCTACCCCAGGGCGCATGGCACTGTTCCCGAAAAAGTTGGTCTTATCCGGTCGATCCGTTCAGCGGTAGAGTCCCGGTGAAAAACTGGGTCCCTCGTGCCTCAAGGGTAGGGCGCATGTGCCCTCAAGTGAGGGCACAAGGTCACGTGCCTCACTGGTAGGGCGCATGGGCACGTGCCCTGGGTCCCGGGCGCATGTGACCAGGAACCCGGGCGCATGGGACTATTTTTGCACGTCCTTCTTCCGGAAGCCATTGCGAACGCTCCCGAACTCAGAATTCGACGCCGTTTGTTGCGTTGGAAAGATAACAGGCCGAAGAAGCTTCCTATAGCATCGGATCAGCCATAACACCCTCCAAAATTTCATAAATTTTTCTGGGAATTAGGGCAGTGAACAGAAGATCCGATGCTGGTCAAAATGACTCCGACGACAAACCAGAAAGGCACGGTATGCAACAAAACTTGTCCGGGGTGTGAATATGACCATAACCTTCAATGCATGATCATTAGGCATTGGTCATTCAGCCAATTTCCGTGTTTACACGATTTACGTGTGGCTTTCGCTCGGAAAATACGGCTTTTTGCGGAAAACATCGGAAAACATCCGATTTCATTCGGCGAAGCTCAAAATCAACTTTTTAAAGACCCGGCATCATTATAAGGTCAATCACACATGTTACCCTATAAAACATGAGTTTTATGCTCTGAATTAGGCGAATTTGGTGTGTCTACAGCGGGCGGCAGCAGTCACTGATATATGTAGCAGACTTTAGCTTTTCTGGTGTTGTAACTACTTTTCTTCCTTGTTGTAGCACTTGATGGTGAAATAAAATCTTTATTTGTTTGCTTCAGTGTTATTTGATCTGCTTGACATTTCTTAAAAGGATAGTTAGTATCGTGTTTCGGCATGGCCCCTTGCGAGTTTGTCAAGGGGCGAAGCCTTCTAAAGGATGGCAAACAATAATGAAATTAAATAATAGATGCAGGGTAAGAAATATACCTGATGGCGAGACCTTCTCCTTGACTCATGTTTCTTTTCTGAAATACTCAATAAAGGGGTTAGATCTGCACTATGACTTACCCCCTTGCTTATTGTCATCCTGCCTTGTTTGTATGTCAAGGGGGTAGCCTTATTAACCAGGTAGCATGCACAAAATGACTAACAAAATAAACAAGGTAAAAGTTAAGCGATCTTACCTACTATGGCGAGAGTCACTCCCTTCTTGATCTCAGAATCCTGAAACACTTGACAAAAAGGAATTAAATCTTCACCATGACTCATCTCTTTGCCTATTGCTGTCTGCCTTGACTTAGGTTAAAGAGAGGAGCCTTCTTATCAAGGTGTAAGAATAACCTAAATGACCGAAATAAAATGGTTAAGAGAACTTACCTATTGTTGATAGAACCTTCCTCTCTTACTTTAAAGTTCCTGAAAACACTTGATAAGAGAGGATCAAATCTTCACAACGACTCATCCCTTTGTCTACTACGGCCAACTTTAACTTGGGTCAAAGGGATGAGCCCTCTTAACGGGGTGATAATAAAGATAAACATGCAATGCAGAAATGAAACATGCAAGACATAAGAATAAACATAAATGCTAGCAAAGGCAAAAATCAAGGTTATGCCAAGTTAATTGATGCATTTTTTGGATTTTTTTAAATCATCATTTTTTTAGATTTTTTTGAAAACATTCATATTTTTTGGCAAATATTCACCTTTTTTGTATTTTAAAAAGTATTCAATTTTTGGGGGGTTTTTGTGGAGAATGTGCCGGTATCGAGACAATTCATCGGTCTTTGAGTGTTAATCAAGATTCAAGCAGTAAACACCACGTAAAAATGGGTTCCCTACCCAGAATCTTTCTTGCCCTCTTCTCTTGATCGGTTTGGATTCCCCCTAAGTTTAGATAGTTTACCCTACCCTAGGAGTTTATGATGGAAGAATAATAAAGGAAGTCTTTGATAGGATTTGGAGGTGTTGAGGAGGGTTTCTTTACTCATGCCCAAATTGCCTGTTAGGGTTCGGCCTCTTCGGGTCTTTTCTACATGTGACACTCACTTAGATAAGTCTTTGACCTATGGGGTCATTGCCCATCTTTTGGTGCCTTCTTTTCATTTTTTTTACTCTTCCGAGTACTCATTCAGACATGCCCATATTTGTTTAAACATGTGGGGTTCATTCCTTATCTTTTGGCACCCTTTTGCACCCTATGAGACGGCCTCTTACTAAGGTGGCAAGCTTCTTCGATACTATCCTCTTCTAGTCCCCTTCACCTATTTTGGATCGAATAGAAGAGAATAGGGTAAGGTTTCCTTTCTGTCTTCAAGGTTCTGCCTTCCCTCTCTCGAGTGTCGGGCTATCTGGATTCTGGGATTGGGAGGTGTTGTGTGTGCATGGTGATGTCCACCTTTGACTTCTAGCTAACACCCTTGGAATGATGACTTAATATCATACCAGACATTCTCTATTTGTTCTCTAAGGAAAATATTTTTCGAGGTAAATTCCATTCCATGTATGGATCAATTTTTCTCCATCGGCGTTGGTTAACTCATATGCATTGCCTGGATATTTTTTCAGTTATAACGAAAGGCCCTTCCCAGTTAGGTTGTAACTTGGAGTGGGGACCACCCGGCTTAACGAATATGCGTTTGACTATCATCTCACCGATTTCGAACTTTCTCTCTACCACCCTCTTTTGATAAAAGCTTTTCAATCTGTTCTGATAAGTCTGGGCATGCTCGGAGGTGGCCAACCTTTTTTCATCTAGGAGTTCAAGTTGTGCAAGGAGACATTCTCGTCTCTCATCGATAGGGATGTCCCTATCGAGCTGAACTCGGAGTGATAGAAGGAGTACTTCGTACGGGACCACCGCTTCCATTCCATATGCAAGAGCATATGGGGTTTCACCAGTGGGGTCCGTACAGAAGTATGATAAGTCCATATGACATCTACAAGCTTATCTGGCCAATCTGCGAACTTGCTAGACTTATAAGTTTTCTTAATGATTTTAATCAAAGTTTTGTTAGTGGCTTCTGCTTGACCGTTGCCTTGCGGGTAATAAGGAGGTTAATGATGCAATGCAATGTGGTACCTGTTGCAAAGATCACGCAGATCTTAAGAGATAAATTGTGGTCCGTTGTCGGTGATGATGTCACTGCGGATCCCGAACTGGCAATGATGTTGCGTTTGATGAAGGAGCACAGTGTTGATACCTTGATCTCCACGAATACTTCCGCTTCTACCCACTTGGTGAAGTACTCTGTTGTCGTCAGGATGAACAATTTAGAACAGATTTTAGAGTTAAGATCACTTAGAGGGCCAATGATATCGAAAGCCCACATGGCAAAGGGCCATGGGGCATGAATCAGATGAAGGGAAAATGCAGGAGAGTGGATCTTGCTGGCATGAAGTTGGCAAGAATGGCAGTGCCGGACAAAGATGGAGCAATCCTCTTTTAGGGTTGGCCAATAATACCCTTGCCTGATGATTTTCTTAGCAAGAGCTTGAGCATTGACATGGCCCCCACAGACCCCGGAATGTGCTTCTTTAGGCACCAATTCTGCCTCTTCTTCGTCAACACATCTCAGTAAAATTCAGCTCAAGCTCCTCTTGTAGAGCACCCCTCCTAAGATGGTATACCTCTGGGATACTCTCCTGATGGCCTTCTTTTCTTTTGCATTTGATCCAGGTTGATATGTCTGATCTTGACAATACCTCGCAATCTCATCGAACCAAGGCCTCTTACTCTCATCTAACACTTCCAACTCGACTAGAGAAATCTCCTTTTTCTTCTCTAGATGTTCCTTTCTACCAAATCTCTCCTTGATCTTCAAGAATCGACCATCCTTAATCGCCGACATTTACCTTCAACGGACATGGATAGTCCGCACCTGTCTACCTAGCGGGACTGATAAAGATGAAGCTAAGGAGGCTAGGGCATCAGCAAGGATGTTCTAAGCTCGAGGAACATGGACAAAAGTAAGTTTGGAAAAGAGTTTGATGTAGCAAGAGGTGAGTTCCTGGTAAGGTTTGAGGTGGATGAGAGGTTCGGTATTAGGTTAGGATATGGCGAAGGATTAGTTGGTTATCACCTATCACCCTTAATTCTGTGGCACCATAGAAATGAGCGGCCTCCAGCTCGGCCAACAAGGCTTCATATTCAGCTATATTGTTGGTTGTTGGGAAGTCGAGCTGAAATTCCTGTGGAATGGTGACACCCTCGGGTGATAGAAGGACGATTCCTATTCTCTTACCGTGTGAATTCAGAGCCCCGTCAATATATAATGCCCAAAGATGGAAAGATCGGATCAACATTAGTTCGTCATCCGGGAACTCCGACTGGACCAGGTCAAAGAGGGGTATCGGGTGATGGGCTAGGTGTTCGGCAATGGCATAACCCTTAATCACCTTCTGGGGGACGTAGGTGATATCAAACCATGAAAGGAAACTCTGCCAACGACCTAATCGATCAGTTAGAACAGTTTTCTCAAGGAGGAATTTGATGGGATTGATGCGGGTGATAAGATTGACCTCATAAGCTAAGAAATAGTGTTAAAATTTCTGAACTACCCAGACTAGTGCAGCACAGATCTTCTCCACTATAGTATACTTCTACTCACATGGATCAAAAATCTTTGACAAATAGTAGGTTGCCCTCTCTTTCCCTTCTTCATCCACTTGTGCAAGGACTGCCCCAAGAGAATTCTCCAAAATCGAGATATATAGAAATAAGGGCTTGCTAGGGACTGGTGGTCTAAGCACAGGGGGACTAGCCAGGTATCTTTTCAAATCATAGAATGCATCCTAGCACTTCGAATCCCATTTGAACTCGGCCCCCACCTTGGTCAACTCATAGAAAGGTTTACACCTTTGGGAATGTTGTGAGATTAACCGGCGGACAAACTGTAGCCTCCCAATTAATCCTCAAAGTTCTTTCATATTTCTTGGAGGAGGCATACCAATGATTGCTTTGGCTTTATTTGGGTCGATCTCTATGCCCCTTTTGCTCACTATGAACCCCAACAATCTTCTTGAGGATACTCCAAGCGTGCATTTCATTGGGTTCATCTTCAACATATATTCCCTAGCCCTCTGCAAGACCCTTCTGAGCACTTCAGGATGATCTTCTTGACTTTTAGACTTAACGACCAAGTCATCGATGTACACCTCTACAAGGGTATGCATCATGTCGTGAATGATAGGCATCATGGCCCTCTGATATGTAGCACTAGCATTCTTCAGTCCAAAGGGCATGACGACATAGCAGTAGGTTCCCCAAGGTGTGGTGAATGAGGTCTTCTCTTGGTCCTCTTCGGCCAACCGGATTTGATTATATCCGAAATAGCCATCCATGAATGACAGCATCTCGAATCCAGCAGTGTTATCAACCAACACATCAATATGAGGTAGAGGAAAGTCATCTTTAGGACACGCTCGGTTTAAGTCCCTGAAGTCTATGCAGATTCGAACTCGTCCATTCTTCTTCATTACAGGGACTATGTTTGCCACCCATTGCGAATAAAAGATGACCTTAATGAATCTTGCTTGGTGTAACTTGTCGACCTCTTCTTTCGTCTTAAGTGCAATGTCAGGGTGGAACCTCCTTAATTTTTGTTTGACCGGGGTAGCTCCAGGTTTCAAAGTTAGACGATATTCAACCAACGAGTTGTCTAACCCGGGCATGTCTTGGTATGTCCATGCGAACGTGTCCTTGTATTCTTCCAAGATTTCAATTAAGTTTTGTTCCTCAGTGGGAGTGAGGTTTGCACTTAGAAGGACTGTCTTAGGATCTTCCAGTGTTCCAAGGTTTAATTCTGTTGTCGGTTCATCCACTGTGGCTGATGGTTCTTCAAACCTTTTTAGTCCAGATGCATACGCATCAGCCAAGTCCTCAATTCCATCCTTAAAATCAGAATCTTTTTCTGATAAAACCTCGTAAACTCCCAGTGTATGATCTACATTGAATTCATCCTCATATTGGATTTCATCAAGCTGGATAGCATTTTCCAAAAAGCTTGGCAGCCTTGCACATTCCTTGCATTTCTAAGCTAATTGCTGGAGATGTCTCTCTGGAACATGCTTACCTCAGATTTTCTTGTTTCCTAACCTAACTACTCTTAAAGAAGACGGAAATGAAAAAGTGGTATCTATAGTGGGTGAAGGATTGACCAGATCGATCAATGAGTGGGAGAAGAGGTGTCCCTGGTTGGAAGCACCCTCCAAGACAAGCAGAGACGTCTCCTCAATGGAAAACTGAGTTTGCAAGAAGACTTTTTTTTGGCATTTTGGGTATTTTCAATAACAGAAAGAGAATGAGCCGGTGGGGCTCAAGCAGAAACAAAAAGTTTACGTAAACACGATAAAAATGGGATCGCGAGCCCCACAATGACAAGAAACGGGCACATAGGCCCAAAGCTAGTAAAAAGATCCAAGGGGCACGTGGGCTCAAAGCTAGAAAAGAAATCTAAAGGGCACGTGGGCTCGATTGGTGGGTATGTGGGCCCAAAGCTAGAAAAGAAGTCTAAATGGCACGTGGGCCTGTTTACTGGGCGTGCAGGCCCAATGTTGTTGAATTGAAATGGGCATCGAAGCCTAGTGGAGTAAGAGAATTTGAATGGGCTCTCAGGCCCAGTGAGCAATTCAGGTGGCCAAGCTGTCCTAGAGTTATAAATCGGACCAGAAATCCCATCAAGTGCATCCAGGAGGGAGAGCGTGAGGAGTTTGAAATACGTGCCCGTAGGATACGGCTCACGCGGGATGTTGATTGGAGGTTTGCTGGAATGGATGAGTTGTTTAGAAAAGGATCTACCCTTGAACGATTCTTCCTCCTCCATAAACAACCGAGCCAGAGATGAACTCAGGTTGTCCACTTCCTCCTCTTGCTCTGGTGCCTTCCTTCTCTTGGTTGATTCTGCTTCTTTGTCCCCGGCCATCATCATGGTTTCCCCTTTGACAAAGAATCATTGGAGTCTCATGGCATTTTTTGGTCGGTAGACCATCCTCGGAGTGAAACTGGGCTCATAGCCAAGCCCGTGCCTTCTTGGTCTCTGTACAGCTTCAATGGGGTGCACAACCCCCTGCAGTTCCTTTCCCAGTCCTTTTCCTGGCTGATAGCCCATCCCTTTCATCATTCGCCATGTAATAGTATCTGGAGGCATTGTCATCATCATGACCTTGGGCAGCTCTGTAGTTGAAACCAATGGCTGGACAAATTCTGATACTGGTAGTGCAGAAGAATGGTCATCCACATCATTTAAAATGGGGATGTTTGTTACTTTATTCACTTGACCCTTGTATGAGAACTTCAGACATTGATGATTAGTGGAGGTAACAACTCCTATTGCCTCAAGATATGGGCGTCCTAAAATAGTTTTAAATGTAGGGTCCAGTTCTAAAACATGAAACTCGGCGGTGACAGCACATGGCCCGAGCCCTACTTCCAATGTAACCACCCCTCGTGTCGGTTTCTGGGAGTTGTCATAAGCTGTCACCGTAATGGCAGAAGGCTCGATTTCCTAATCGGAGATGCTGCAAAGTTGCAAGGTTTCTGGCAACATGACATTTATAGACGCTCTGGTGTCAATCAAGCAAGACTTTATCTCCACGCCTCTAATGACTACTGCAACGCACAAGGCGTACTTCCTGATCTCTAGCCGTGCCAACTCCTCCTGTGTGAACGTGAGTGTCAGGTGTCCACTCCTCGAGGCCAGGACAGTAATGATCTTCTCGGGCGGGAGGTCCTCATTGACCATGACCCGCTGCAAGTATTGTTGTAGGATGTCCTGATGGTTCTTTGACCTCTTTATCAGCTCTAGGATTGAAATTCGTGCCGACATTTTCTCCAGATGTTTTAATAGGTCATATGTCGTGCCGGGCAATGGTTCTTCTACCACCTCCTCTTCTACTTACTCCTGTGGTTGCATCCCGGCCTGGGGGAAGACCCTTTGGAACATCCTCCCGCTACGAAGTACCAGCGCCAGCGTGGTAGGGGGAGTGGTGATGGTGGTGATGATAAGGTTGGTTGGGATGTTGATGGGCTCGTGGTAGGTAGGGGTGGTGAGGATTGGATGATGAGGGGTCATGGGGTAGTGGAGGCCGGTATGTTGGGTGATGGTTGGGGTGTTGGTGGTGATGGTCGGATGATGAAAGGCCAAGGGGTGGTGGCAACTGGTAGGTTGGGTGACGATCGGATAATGAGAGGCTGAGGAGAATTAATGGTGGTTGGTAGGCTAGGCAGGGGTGATGGTTGGGGTGCTGGTTGGGATGCTAATGGTGGTCTAATGATTAGGCGCCGTGGGGGGGTTAATAGATTGTGAGGGCAGTGGTGTTTGGGTAGTTTGTGGGCTGGGGGCAACTCTCGGTATGGAGAGTATGGTGCAATTTGTAGGTGGGGTTGGTCTGGCGAGCATGGAGGCAGTTTGATCCCCAACCTACCAACCCTGGGAGTGATAGGTTGACTCCTCGATGGTGGAGTGGATGAGGCCGAATCGTTGGTTTGGGGGTGCTGGAGCCGGTGCTTGTACTGGTGCATGTACTAGGAGTGGATCTTGGACTATGCCCAGGCCGGGCTGCTACTGTGCTTGTGGTTGTTGTCGCCGTAGTTGATTTTGTCGCGCCTTCATAGTTTGTATGGATTCTCCAATTTGTGCCCAGTCAATGTTCCCCTGATCGTTGAGGTCATGAATGTAGTCTTTAAATTGGAAGCAGACATCCACCGTGTGCCCAGGATACCGATGGTAGGCGTAATACTTTGTCATATCAGCATTCGTCGGCCATCCTTCTTTCTCCTTTGGGAGCTCCAACTGCTATTCAGCCATCAATGCATTGAAAATATAGGTGAGGGGGAATGGTAGTTGAGGATAGTACTCTCTTGGGTCCCCCCTCCTAGGTCGGTTGGCTGGTGGTGGCACTTGGTTGTAGGCTTGTTGTTGTGGTTGTGGTCAGTTGTAGACAGGTTGTTGCTAAGGCGCTCAGTTATAGGCATTTTGCTGCTGGGGCGCTCCATTGTAGGTGGGTTGCTATGGTGGTGCTTGGTTGTATGCAAGTTGTTGTTGGGTTTGAGGAGTTGGCTGAGGAGCTGGCTTGTATTGTTGGTTGGGTGGTGAGTTACGGTATTAGCTTTGGCGATACCCACCCTGATTACCCATGGCATTGATGCTCTCATTGTTTACTACCCTTCGGTGGTAGGCCCTACAGGTGTAAGCTTTCTAGTGTTGCAGGGTTTGGGGTCAAACGGGTTAACCATGGATGCGTCTTTGAAGTGGGCTTGTAGATATCGGGCAATATCGCATAGCTCACTCATGGTAGTTGGGCAGTGCATGATCAGGAGGTTGCAAAGGTTAGGCGTGGTGTTCCCAATGAGCATCCTCACATGCTCCCCTTCTAAGATGGTTCAACTAGCCTCTCAATCATTTCCCTCCACCGATCAGCAAATTTGGCAAAATCCTCATCCAGCTTCATTTTATCAGCAATTATATCTGTTATCGAGTAGGCTGGCCCCACCCGATCCTTGTACCTCTGTAGAAACTTCGCCTTGACAATATCAAAATCCGCTGCCTCAATAGAATCAAGAGAATAAAACCAATCAAGGGCGGATCCTTCCAATGACCGACGGAATAGGAAGCCAAGTGCTTTGCGATCATTCTTCCAGAACGCGGAGTCGTATAAGAAATCCTTCAGATGGTTGAAAGGATTACCAGTCCCGTTGTAACGTTGAAAAACTGGTATCTCTGAAGGAGGAAGGCGTAGAACTGGGAAGGATGGGATTGATATTTCAGGAGCAGTCTTGGAGTCCAAACGGTGCTTTAATTCTTCAAAGCGCTCATCCATTCGTTGAGCTTATCAATGAAAGCTTGAGTGAAATTGGGTTCCCGAGCCACTGGTGCTGGCACGTGAGTTGTAGGATAGTTAGAAGGAAATGGAAGTGGCGGGTTGGAGGGAGGAACCGGCATAGGATTTGATGGGTGCTCTATGTTTGGGTGAGTAGAGACACGACAGGGTTGCCTAAGGGAAGAGATGAGATAAGAGGCCTAGTTGCCGATCGAGGTGGCACCGGAGCTTCATCGCCCTCAATCTGTTTGACGGGCATCTTGCCCTTAGTGGCGGATTGGATGATTGCAAAGGTTTTAGGATCGAGGTGAAGAGATAGATCCTTGAGAGCTTGTTTTATACTATGTGAGGCAGATCGGTGAGCGGGATCTTGGACCTCAGGTTCCATCACGGCATTAACACGGCCCTTGGGTTGCACCATGGGTTGCTGAAGCTCATAGTGACCCGTCTCATACTCCTCTTCTTGCCCGTAGTAGTCCAACATCCCGACGTGTCTTCCGGACCATAGCATCATTGGCATTATGTCAAATTTTCTTACAAAATGGTTGAAAGAAATCAAATGAAAAGTGTAAATGCAAAGAGAATTTTTGTTTGGCTATGCTTAGTTTTTGTTTGATTTTTTTGTTTCAATTTGGTTGTTTGGAAAACAAGTTGAACACAAAGATTAAAGGGATTTTTTTTAGGTCTTTTGAAAGAAGAAATTTTTTTGGTTGTTTTCAATTGTTGTGAGCAAACATGTTATGCAAACAAGTTCTCAAAATGACTACCCGACAATTTTTAGGTTGAACCCTTAGATTAGATTGATTGTTAGCAATTTTTAACTCAAATGGGTATGGTTCCTATTGCTTCAATCTTTAAGACCTAAGGTTGTTACTCACTCACCACGAGTAGGTACTTGGGTTCTTCGGGTTTTGGGAAAAGGTACAACTGGCCCAATCGTGCGGAGAGGAATACTCCATGGATGGGGACTTACGGAGGCCTTGATGGAAACAACCAAATCAACTAGGAAGAAATATCCCAGAAGAGAGGTTAAAATCCACCAAGAAAGTGTTTAGAGGGTGATGGTGTGTTGGGAGAGAGAGCCCTCGCCTCGAATGCCCTACGAATCGAAGCAAGTTCGGTACCCGATGCAAAAGCTAATGCAAAAATGAAAAATGAATGGTAGGAGAAGAAGAAGCAATCAATATGCAAACATGAAATGAATGAAAGCTATTAAATAAATCAAGCAAATGAATGCAATCAAAACAAGCAATGATAAAGTAAAACAAGTAACTAGCAACCAGCAACTAAAAGGTGGTTCACGCGGGAACCGGCTTGTGATAGAGTGTCCAAGTGGGGACAAATCAGAAATGAAGGTAAAAGGGATGGTCCACGCGGGAACCAATTTGGAAATAAGGTGATTCACGCAGGAGCCGAGTTTTGGAAAGGTAGGTGGTTCACGCGGGAACCGGTTTTTGAAGTAAAAGGGGTGGCTCACGTGGGAACCGGTTTGTTTGTTTGGAAAAAGGAAAGGAGGGCCATGTGGGGCCAATCTAAAGTGGTGTAAATGGGTGATCCATGCGGGGACCAATCTGAAAGTGGGTTGGTTAACATGGGAACCGGTTTAAGAAAGGTGGTTGATTCAGGTGGGAACTGATTTTAATGAAGAAAGGGGTGGTTCACGTGAAAACCGATGTAAAAGGTGACAAAATGAAAAGAGGGCCACATGGGGCCAATCTAAAGGTGCTGTAAAGAGGTGGCCCACGCGGGGACCGATTTTGAAAGTAAGTTGGTTCACACGGGAACCGATGCAAAAGTAAGGTGGTTCACGCGGCAACCGGTTTATAAGAAGAAAAGAGTGGTTCACGCGGGAATTGGGTTGAAATTAAAGACAAGCAAGTCAAGTCCACATAGGGGACAATCTTAAAGAAAGAGTAAACAGCAAGTTTAATAGTAAATTGACATGGAAAAGGTAAAAGACAAGCCGGTTCGTGCGGGAACCAAATCGGAAAACAACTAGTTGCACGGATCAATCAAGCTAGCATAGTTGAAGACATTGGTAGTCCCACCATGGTCGCCAAAAACCTGTCGACTCCAGAAACGAGTTCCGGATCAACACCTCAAGAGAAGGTGAAAGATGGAATAGGGGGAACGGAGTGAATCGGAAAACACTCAGAAAGCGGTAAAAAGTCCTCACATCGGTCCCACACTCACATTGATCCCTAAACTTTCATCTCACGGCGTCGCTCGAGCACCGGAGATGGTTTGGGTCATGTGGGAGGAGAGTGAGGAGGAGATGAACTTAGAACATGAATAAAAGGTGGTCGTAGGAGCCGCGGGCTCCGCTTTATGGAATAAAAGACGAGATTAAGTTGAATTGACTGTGTGTACCTTAGCGCAGGAGATGATATATGGGTTAAACCTTCTTCTTCTTCGGCTAGCCGATGAAGAAGAGTCCAACCGGTGCTAGCTTGATACACCTGTGCAACTAGAGTAATAAACCAAGTGAAATAAACCGATTAGAACTATGGGAAGTGTAGAAACTATAAGAGAGGAGATGAAAGAAAAAAGCAATTGGAATCGAACTCACCGGATTGGGGCGAGCCCTAACCCCTATTTTGTGTTTTTGATTATGTAAGAATGATGCAAACTAAAATAAAATATGTTATAAAAAGTAAATTAACTGAATGAAATGAGTTAAGAAGAACTTATGAAGTGAATCGGCTTGAGTTAAAGCCAAATTGGTTGAAACAAGCGAGTTCAGGTAGCCTTGCACCCTCCTGGCGTAACTTCAGTGTAGAGAACTCTACAAATGACCCCGATGTCAGAATCGAGTGCCGTTTATTTATATGGATGTATAACTCAGAGAGGAAGAGATCATCTATTGACAACTTCTCCAAAATCCTTCTGTAGAAGTCTACAAAAAATCTGAAATTTGGAGGATGTGAAAAACAGAACCTGGATGCATGCCCTCAGTACAGCAATCGCCACAGACAGACGGCAAGTTGGAATCAAGTGCCGCTAGTCACAAATGAATGAGAACGAAGAGTGGACCAACTCATCTGTTGAAGACTTTGGCAGAAGAAGCCCCAAATTTTTTACAAAAGCTGATGAAGTCAGTTGATGTAGAACGCACGGATTGAGCCTCTCTTTCACTTCAGGATCGATCTCTCGACGTCGGATCGGCTTTGGATGTCGGCACAGCCTTGGCAGGGAGCTTAGACGACCTCGGGACGATCTAGGCACGGGGAATTCAACCTTGGGTCTTGGGAATAGCCCTTAATTTATAGAGAATGGAAACCGGTGCAAAATATGGAAATTGGTCCGACTGTGCCCCCGCGTTTCAAAGGATGTGAGGGCGCACAGGGTGCGCCCCCTGTTTCAAATAAAGTGGGGGCGCGTTACGTGTCTTATTGCTAAAAAACATCGGCATTGTTTGAAAATTGCTAAAATTGACTTGATAAGATTAACACACCCCCGACTGGGGGGCGCGGTCAAAATAATCAATCTTAACCGGGGGAACCTTTCCAAAAAATCCGGTTTAGAAGGTGCCAATCATGGTAATTTTCGGTTTCCGAAAACGGACCGTGCCCCCGCATTTCAAAGGAAGCAAGGGCGTGCCCCCTGACTGAGGGCGCACAGGGCGCGCCCCCATGGTGAGGGCGCGACCGCGCCCTTTCATTTCAAAGGGGGTGGGGGCGCGGTACATTCTCTCTCCTACGTGCACGTTCCGCGGGCCGTAACTTGCAAACGAGATGTCCAATTCGGCTCCCGTTTGTTGCATTGGAAAGAGGGCCTTCAACCGCATCTCCTCATATCATTAAACTGGCCGTCATGACTCCCGAGATGTTAGCATACGGCTTTCTACCAGTTTACCCTCACGTGAAAAGCCAAAAACCGTGGCCAAGATCCGAAAGGGCATGGTTCCGGTCAAGGAATCTCGGATCAACTCGGGATGACTTAAAATGATGACCGAACAAGTCTGGTACGGTTGGAAAACCCAAAATGATCGAAAAATCCGAGATTAACCCGGTAAATGCTTACCGAAGCTCAGAAAAGTTGGAACTAGCCATGAAACCTTAAAATCAACCGAAATGGTCGTATGGCCTTGATTGATGAAAATATTCGGCTACGATCGACCCGGATGACCCGAAAAGACCTGGTGATGATCGGAAAGACCTAACACATGATCCGAGATAGCCGTGTCAGTACAGATCGAAAAGCCATAACAAAGAAACCGTTACAGACTATCGCCTACCGAAATGACTTGTCGGAAACCCCGAATGTCACGGAACACATGCGGGACTCCCGAGACGTTCAAGTATGGACCATTCAAGGTCAGTCATCGAGTAGGCTTCCTGTTTTCACGGTTCATGCACGGCTCTTGCTTGAATGTTACGGCATTATTCCGAAAATCATTGGTCCATTCCCAGCTCACGAGGGGCTCCACCAACGTCCTTAGCTCATATCCACGAGGTAATCTGGATCAGATAAAGGTCAAATAATGGTATCACCCATGGAATAGGAGTCTGGGGCTCCGAATCAAGCCAATTTGGCGTGACTACACTCGGGGAGTGATGATAACTACTCTTCAGGACGTGTCAATCCTCCATCATTTTCTCCCTAGGGTTCCTTTTAGAGACTTTTTAAATTAGGAAAATGTTTGTGCCCAATATTTTGGAGTTCGACCAGTGGAAGGGGATGAGGTCGAACCATATGATCAAAGTCTTTCCACATTAAAGTTGGCCTGGTTATAGCGCATTTGGCCAAAGGGCAAAAGAGTTACCTACTGATGATCACGAGGAGTCTCATTTAGTATGTTTATATCATACTAGGGTTCTTATGTTTATGTACATCAGCACTCTCCTACTAATGGATACCTCCAGAATCGAAGTCCACTTGCAATATTTATTTTTATGGAGTATCTTGAGAAGTGTGGTAGATTATCATGGGGCAGTGTGGTACTCGCATATTTGTACAATAAATTATGTGCGGCTACATCTTTCAAATGCAAACAGATAGGTGGGTATCTTCACTTATTGCAAGTATGTATTTATACATCGAAAAATAATGTCATTTTTCTTCTTCGACGATATGTAATTCTAAGTTCTTATTTACTTAGATATGGTTGTGGGAATATATTCATGTTGGTCGACCTCATTTGCCACGGTAAGTTCTTGTTGGTGGAGAAAGACAACCACTTGGATATCAGTAAATTTGTTATTATTGTGGTCAAACGATGTTGGTCGTTTCATATTAATGTATGTTATAACTATATATTTTGTACAAGTGGAACCCACACCCTAATCAACCACAACATTGATTTAGTCTTTTATTTTACAGGAATGAGTTTGATACTGAGGAGGCTAGCTAGGTAAATTTATATTTATGCGTTCAATTGGTTATTGGAAATTACTTTAGACAAATCAATTGATATTAATGAATATTTATATTGTGTAGATTACATGGTAGCCTTATAATGTTGAGATTTTAGAATCCGTACCCAAAGTGTCCGTAGAGAACACTGCATTGTGGCTTGTCTCGGTACCACTCCTCTGTTGTTTAGTCATGGAGATCCATGCTCCGGAACGAGTGTTAAGACAATTCAGCCACATCCAACGAAGACCACTCGATAGGAAGCAATATGAGCATAAATATGGACGTCGTTGTTATCTAACCGACTGGACAAAGGTCTATTCATATTATAGTGGTGGAATGATTGGGTACAACATGTATATAAACCTCCTGACAAGGAGAAGGATATTGTGGGGCAAATGCAACAGTACGAATAATGGTATATGGAATGCACTGTTCCTTATCTTGTTCAGGTTACTTCTCAACCTCCTAAGCAATATTATCCAAGGGGTCATGTGGAACAAGAAATGGTAAGGTTACAAAATTTTGTTATCGCTTATTTTTTATATTCATTATTAAACATTTTTGTATGTACTTTTTTGCATGCCAGCTCCATACGCACCATGAAATTGAGTGTATGCTCATCTCCAGTTATGTCTATCAGCTTGAATAGACAATAGAAGACATTTTGGAATTGCAATGAGAAATGCACAAAAAACTCCATATGGCAATGCCCACGTTAGAACCTATTATACATCCAATGTATTCTTCATCTGGACAATGGCTTCAAGCTCCTTTTGGTTGGAGTGGATGCGATGGTGTGGGATCTTTGAGTGTGGGGACTTCAACATACACAATGGACCGTATAGGTGTGGGACCTTCAACATATGTGAAGACAAGTATGTGATCCCTCAATGTTCACTCCGAGGGACACACAATACAGAACGCAATAATCAGAGGTTATTGGCAACATCATTTCATCAGTGCCTATCCGCCCGAGTCGACGCGGAGAAAACATAACACATGATGTTTCTATGAATAGATTAGAATTATCTCAACCTAAAGAAGACGAAGAAAGAGTTGTTAGGAGAAAGACTCGTCCGAAGAGAGGAAGGAGAGGGTGAAATCTTATATTTTTTCATGTGATGGATGAGTTTAATTTGAAGTTTTAAGTCTTGTGATGGAGAGGAAGGAGAGGATGAACTTATTGTTTATATCAAATTTGTTGTATGTTTGTATGTAAATGAATGGTGGTCTTTGTATATAATTGATTGGTGTTGTGTTTGCATGAAAACAAATGGTGTGTCGTCTATGTTGCATGTTTCTTTGAAAAGAAAAGAGTTATGGTGTATATTTGTGTTCCTTTGAAAGGAATGGTGTATGGTGTTTGTTCGTGTTTCTTTGAAAAGAAAAGATATATGATGTATGTTTGCGTTTCTTTGAAAGGAATGGTGTATGGTGTTTCTTTGAAAAGAAATGGTGTATGTTTGTGTATGGAAATGAATGATTTTTGTGATTGTATGAGAAGGAATGGTTTATGATATATGTTTATAGTTGTATGAAAAGAAATGTTGTATGATCAAGGTTTGTGCTTTTGCTTGCATGAAAAGGAATAGAGTTGTACTCTTGTATTTTTTTCATGTAATTATTTCTTTTATGTTCATGAGAGGTGGATGGCATTTGGAAGAATGATTTGTTGTTTTCTGCCAAGTGAAACTAGTGTAAAATAAATTTTGATATGTTGTGAACGTCAGAATTTTTTTGTTCACTTTATCTAAAAGTTGAGTTTTTGAAACTCGACTTTCAGACTGATGAGTGCTTAAAAAATGTTCGGTCTAAAAGTTGGGTTCAAGAGTGTTCAATGCGTAAAAAGCACTTTGTCTGAAAGTTTAGAAAGTGTGTTCAGACCGTTAAAAATGTTCTGTCAAAAAATTGAGTTTCGTAAAAAACGCTTTGTCTCAGAGTTGAGTTCTAGAAACTCGACTTTTAACTTTTATTAAATTAACCCACTTTTGACATATCATTAAGTCTTAATCTTAACAAGTCGAGCCAGCGAAACATGACTTTCTTATTTTCAACATAAAATTGATTTTAAAAACTCGACTTTGACCAAAGTGTGTTATTTCTATAATAAAAATTTTTACCATTTTAGTTTAAAAATAAAAAAACAAGTGTGTTATTTAAAAAAACTTTCGGACATAAATAAGGAAGGAAGGAGTGTTATGGGAAGACGTGGGAGAAAAAATATATTATTATTATTATTATTATTATTATTATTATTATTATTATTATTATTATTATTATTATTATTATTATTAACTTTTTAAATAACACCGATAACCAACTTAATAAAAAATTTACGCTATTACATAATGAGAAGTCAAGTTTTGAATTTGATTAAAAGTTTCCTTCCATGGATATATGATAATATGGCTGGGGAAGGTTGCAATTAATTAAGCTGCATCAAGTCGAGTAAAGTACTGCTCAAACAAAACTAATTTATTTTTCACACAAACTTATGGGGTGTTTGGTTGCATGATAATTTTTTGTACACTTTCATGATAAAAAATTGTATTAAAATAAAAAGTAAACCAACTCATGACATAAAATTATCATGTTTGGAGGGATGTTATTACAAAAAAGAGTAACCACCGCACATGACCAAATAAAGTGGGGGACCACAAGAAAAAAGAAAGAGGTGAGACCCTCTTTTTTTGTTTAAGAAGAAAATCACTTTCAAAACATAAAATTGTCATGGTTGTCAAATACCTTTTTTAACAAGTTTTCTTACAATTTTTAAAAATTAAAATAAAAACCTCATTTATCATGCAACCAAACACCCCATTAAACTCAGCTTGGCTTGCTACGAGTACGAGAGCTAGAAGATCGTTAGTTGCTAACTTATTTATCTATACGCGTTTGAGCCCAAACTAAGGATCCGTTTGTTTGTCGGTAGAACTTGCCCCCCATACACCACTTTCCGAAAAACATGGCATCAGTCAACCCATTTAGTTGTGCGTAAAAATTGAGCCACGTAAAACAAAATACCTGCCAATCAATTCGGATTTTGGCATCCGTTAAAACACAGCGGATGCCGTTTTCACTAGCGTAACTTTTTAAAAATATATGTTGTTTAATAAAATATTATTAAATAGATATTATCATCTTTAATAACTTTACATGATGAAATTAATTTTTTAAAGATATATATCAGTATATAAAAATATATTTTATTTATTGAGTTAGAATAGTAAAAAACTTTAGTAAAAAATATTTTATTATACAAATTACTTATTTAATAAATTTATTGCTAACATTTTAATTGAAACTTGAGCTCGTAGGTAATTGATCTATTTTAATTAAATTATTATATATTTAAATTACAAATTTATTTTATGTTAAACTATTATGTATTATATATTTTATTTAGTTGCTCGTGTATTGTAAATTTTAAAAGATGAATTTTGAGTATTTCTAAAAAAAGATAGTTTTAATTTTTTATCATACACTTAATTTTAAAAAATAAATATGATATTAGTAATAACTTGATACAAAATAATTTACTTAATTCAATTTCTATCAAAAGTTTGTTATAAATAAATGAGTTAATTATTTAAATATTGAAAAAATTTTATATGACTGTTATGCTCACTTTGAAGAGTTTGATAAATTTTTTTAGAAAAGTAGCTATAGACAACTAAATAACCAACAGGTTAGGAACTCCACTCGAGATTGCTCCTTGAGTTCCATCTCGGTACAATCTCATTTATGAAGCTCATCTTTGAACTCTGTTTGAGTTTATTCCGAGATTGATTTTCTATCTTGTTCACTTCATTTATGCCCTGTTTGGTAACACTATTATGTACCTCTATCACTAACAATTTTAAAATTGATATTGATAAGAATCATTAATAGGTGTTTAGTTAATTATATCAATTTTAAAATTTGTAGTGCAAACAAAACATATTATGTAATACAAGTGACAATTTGTATTATTTTTTATATTGATACTCCAACATTTGAAAATATTAATATCGATATTGATATAGTACCAAAAATGAAACTCTAACCAAACATGACATTAGAGTCCAAAAATTATACCATATTAATTTTGATATCGGTAGTTTTTTAAAAATATCAATAATGAAATTGGTGTTTTGCAAATTATTAAATTAATATTAATAGCTAAATATCGTGTGATAGTCTATTAATATCAATTTTAAAATTTATAATAATAGAGAGATATTTGATACTATTACAAAACATGTTGTCGAAGGTCAAATTCAAAGGTCAAGGTATGCTTAATCCCACTTAAATAATTAATTACATATAAGTGTTGGATGGAGATAGATTCAATTTCAAGTGAATATTAAGTGAGTGCTCAATCGAGTATTGTATTATGCCTTGTTTGGTTAGAGTTTCATTTTTGGTACTATATCAATATTGATATTAATATTTTCAAATATTAGAATATCAATATCAAAAGTAATACAAGTTGACACTTTTATTACATAATATGTTTTGTTTACACTACAAATTTTAAAATTGATACAATTAACCAAACACCTTTTAATAGTTCCTATCAATATCAATTTTAAAATTGATAGTGATAGAAGTACTTAATAGTGTTACCAAACAGGACGTTAATAGTGTTACCAAACAGGACGTTAAGTAGTCAATTTAATATTTAATTTAGTAATTTATCATCTGAATAATATCAAATACTGCTATCATCATTAATTTTAAGATTTATATTGATATAAATTATTACATGATATTGACTATTGTTAATAAAATTTGTTGGTACAAAGAAACAGTACATGTATAGTAATACAAGCATTTCAATGTATCAATAATTTATCATTCAGGTTGAGGGCTCTCTTCGTCGTGTGGCCGAGTGGTTCATGGTGAGAAGAGGAAAGAGGCAAGGAGCTTGCCTCCTTGGAATCCGAAGCTTGCATCTCTCTCTCTCTTAGGGCACTGCCATCATCTTCTCTTCTTCTCAGAGTAGTGAGGTTCATTTTGTGTTTTTTCTCCACCTTCTCTTCTTCTACTTGTTTTCCTTTTTCATCCCACTCCTCTCTTCCCTACTTGGTGTTCTATCCTTCATTTCAACCCTGTTTGTTTTTTGTTTCGTTCTGATTTCCTCTGGGTTTCTTATCCTTCTGTGTGAAAAAGTTGAGTCGTCTGCCATCTGTTTCACTCCTTTTCTCCTTTTCTTGCTTTGAGTTCATTATCGCTCCAGATTTTTAATGGGGTTCTCCCACTCTTTGTTTCCAAATCGGATCTGCTAAGTTCTGTTTCTTTCATTTTCTCCTTGTTTCGGGTCTTTATGGGGGTTTCTTCCATTCCTTATGTTCTAAATTGGGTCTGCTAATTCCCGATTCCTGTCTACCCTTGTTCTGGTTTCTGTTAGGGGATTCTTCTTCTTCCTTGTGCATGAATTAGGGTTTGTGGGTTCCATTTAATTATTTCTTTTCCATTACCGTATTTCGCAATCAGAGTTGTTCAAGGGTTGTGGTTTTTTTACATCCCGCTCTCCCCTTCACTTTTGGACCCCTCTGTAGACACGTCAAATTCGCCTAATTCAGAGCATAAAACTTATGTTTTATATGGTAACATGTGCTATTGACCTTATAATGATGCCGGGTCTTTAAAAGTTGATTTGGAGCTTCACCGAACGAAATTGGAGGCTTTTCGAAGTTTTCCGCAAAGAGCCGTAATTTCCAAGCGAAAGCCACACGTAAATCGTGTAAACACGGAAATTGGATGAATGACCAATGCCTAATGATCATGCATTTAAGGTTATGGTCATATTCACACCCTGGACAAGTTTTGTTGTATACCGTGCCTTTCCGATTTGCCGTCGGAGTCATTTTGACCTGTATAGGATCTTCTGTTCACTGTCCTAAATTTCGGAAAAAATTCTGAAGTTTTGGAAGGTGTTATGGCTGATACAATGCTATAGAAAGCTTCTTCGGCCTGTTATCTTTCCAACGCAACAAACGGCGTCGAATTTCGAGTTCGGGAGTGTTCGCAATGGCTTCCGGAAGAAGGATGCGCAAAAACAGTCTCATGCGCCCGGGTTCCTGGTCACATGCGCCCGGGACCCAGGGCACGTGCCCATGCGCCCTACCAGTGAGGCACGTGACCTCGTGCCCTCACTTGAGGGCACATGCGCCCTACCCTTGAGGCACGAGGGAACCAGTTTTTCATCGGGACTCTACCACTGAACCGATCGATCGGATAAGGTCGAAATTTTTGGGAATAGTGCCATGCGCCCCCACTGGGAGGCACATGCGCCCCTCAGTGGGGCACATGCGCCCTGCACCAGGGCGCATGCGCCCAGGGGTAGGGCGCAAGGTACCCTATTTTTTAGTCTGGATCGCGCCGTTCGTTCTCCTATAAATTGACTCTGATTCCGGTCGTTCCAGAGGCATAGGCACGACCCCCCAGGCATCTCAAGACATCCAAACACCCTCCTGCATTGATTTTGTGATTTTTAGAGAGATAACTTCGAGTTTTTAGAGAGAAAAAAGTCGGTTCAAGAGAGAGGAAGGTTGTTCTGCAGGTGATCTGCCAGGTCTCTCTTCTTCGACCTCTACAGCAGTGTGTGGACGTCTGCTGTCCAAACTCTCTTCATCAAAGTTCTTCCTCTCCAAGTCTTCTTGAGTTTTCAATCAACGGAACTTGATTCCAAGGTCGGGGCTTGTCGTGACGAGCGCAGAAACAAAGTCGCGCCTGGCAGATCCTGGACTGCTGCTCGGCTTTTTCGACAACCTAGATTTGGCTATATCTTTCTCTATGCAACTCAGAATCTTTCTGTTCTTTTTCCTACCTCTTTGTTTTGTGATTCTCCATACTCCTATCATTTTTAACATTTTTTTATTACTTTTAGTCTGTTATTCCGAAAATAAAAAAAGGGTTAGAGATAACCCGAATCCGGTCAGTTCCTTGTCAGTTGTGTTTTATGTTATTCTCTTTACATATACTCCACTTTGTTTAGTTCTAATAGTCTCTTTCACTTTTTTATTTGTCTAGTTGCATATAAAATCAAGCACCCACCGCGTTGAGGACTCTTCTTCATCGGCCGGCCAAAGAAGGAGAAGCTTTAACCCACACTCTTCACGCTAAGGTACACACGGTCATCTTTCAATTTTAATTCTATAAATCGGAACCCATGGTTCCTGGCGACCACATTTATTTCTTCTCACCCTCCTCCCACATGACCCGAACCGTCTCTTTGGTGATCGAGCGACGCCAAGGGATAAAAGTTCGGGGATCAATGTGAGTGTGGGACCTAGGTGAAAGTTGCTTTCCGATGTTTTATTCCTTTCTTTTCTCATCCCCTCTTGACATGACGATCTGGGTTCACGGACTTCCCTGAAGAGGAGAAGACCCCATCGAATTTTCAGATTTGACATCTTTGTGGCGACCACGGTGGGACAAGCAATGTCTTCAACTGTGGGTGCTTAGTGTTTTGTTTGCAACTAGTTCTAGTTCTAGACCGGTTCCCACGTGAGCCTTTTCTTCTTTCCACCTCTCTTAAACTTCATGCCATCTCAAAATTTCTGATTTCACCCATCTTTCATCAGATCTGAAGTGCCAAGTATGCCATTCAATTTCTGTCATTTTATTTAAACCGGTTCCCACGTGAACCACCCTTTTCCTTTTAAACTGGTTGCCGCGTGAACCAATCTCTTTCTTTACTTCGGTTCCCACGTGAACCAAACCATTTTCTTTTAGATCTATCCCAACTTGGATCAGATATTTATTCACCTTTAATTGGCCCCACGTGGCCCACTTTTGACCATTCAAACAGGTTCCCACGTGAACCACCCTTTTTAGCCAAAACCGGTTCCCGCGTGAACCACCTTTACTTTTTTTCCCGGTTCCCACGTGAACCAGCTTATTCTTACATCGGTCCCCACGTGGACCACCCTTTTGCTTGGCTATCAGATCTAAACCCTCTTCTTTCCATCACCTTTTCACTATCTCCATTTGGCTCACATAAGAAACATGGTCTGGATTCTAGTTTCTAGTTGCTTATCTAGTTTCTAATCGCTTGTCTTGTGTGATTGCTTGTTTATTTAAGTTTATGTTTTGCTCATTACTTGTTTTATTACTTGATTGCATTCTCTGCTCTTTCTCTCTACCTCCTTATTTTACACTTATTTTGAGGCGGGAGCTCACTCTTCCATTTATCCCTCCCATCCAAAACACCCTCTTGGTGGATTCTGACCTCTCTTCTGGGATATTCCTTCCTAGTTGACTTGGTTGGCTTTCATCAAGGCCTCCGTAATTCCTCATACATGGAGTATTCCTCTTCACGATCGGGTTGGTTGTACCACTCCCCAAAACCCGAAGCATCCTACGTTACCTAAACGTGGTGAGATTTTGTGAAACCTAGATCATTGGAGATTGGAGTTAGGATCCTAACCCATTTGTTGAGAGAACAATTCTTAACAAATCCATAAACCTAAGGTTTAATCAAAATCATTGCGTAATCTTGCTTTCAAGTCTTTGCATCACTTGCTTGTCAAACGAAAATTCAAACCTCTAACTTTTTGCAAAATACTAAAAACCAAAAAAAAAGTTCTTTGTTTACTTTGTCAACTTGTTTGTTCCTTGAAGTTCAATGCAACTAAGGTCTAGAAGGCACGTTGGAATGGCGGAACAAGCTGAACATCGAGGGCGCGAGATGGGTCATCAACCAAATCCGTCAGATGGTCGTGTTAATCCATTGTTTGATTCAGAAGCGCAAGAGGTCCCTCAACCATCTGCTCCCCGTGATGTTGAACAACTCTTTAGGGAGTTGTCCCTCAATACCGACCTAGAAACCTACGCCCGCATACAATCCATGGTGAAGGGCAAAAGTGCCTCAGATCAGGCTGAAGCCAACCAAGTTGCTTCATCTCCTTGTCCTATGGTTCGACCACCACTTATTCAGTCACCCTTTGTTCAACCACCTGTTGTTCAACAATCTATGATTCAACCATTAACACAACCATCATTAACACAACCATCTGTAGTTCAACCATCTATAGTTCAACCATCTGTGGTTCAACCCTCATTTATTCAGCCATCTTATTTTAACCATGTTGCTCCCTTGGCCCATCAAGTCATGGGACAATCTTCAGTAAATTTGCCAAGTCATGCTCCTCAATTCCAAAATCATGTCTCTAACCACATACCCCACCAGTAAACCAAGAACTCGCTCTCACCTGTGCAATCATGGATCGGCTCACCCAGATGAATGAAGGTTATGAAGAGCCGAGATGTCGCCCGGACTCCAAGTCGGGCCTCGAGATTTCTATTCCTTCTCTCGCGCTCTCCACTTGCCACCTTCTGAGCTACCAGTTTATCGCCGCTACAATGGTACTGGCAATCCTTTTCTCCACTTAAAAGATTTTCTTTACGAGTCCTCGTTCTGGAAAAATGATCGTAGGGTTCTTGCCTTCTTGTTCCGCCGATCACTAGAAGGGTCTGCATTGGAATGGTTCTACTCGCTCGACTCCTTTGAGGCAGGAGACTTCGATATTGTTAAAACCAAATTCTTGCAAAGATACAGAGACCGGGTGGCACCAGCGTGCTCCATTACAGACTTGATTGCTGAGAAGATGAAGCCCGAAGAGGACTTCATAAAGTTTGCTGATCGCTGGAGGGGAATGGTAGAGAAATTGACAGATGTGATTTCTGAAGGGGAACAAGTAAAGATGCTTATCGGAAACACTACACCTGCCTTGAGGAATGTATTGATCATGCACCGTCCTACCACCATGAATGAACTCTATGACAGTGCCCGATATTTGCAAGCCCACTTCAAAGATGCCACCATGATAAACCCTTTTGATCCTAAACCTAGAAACTTCAGGAAAACCCCCTCTGCACCAATTGGTCATACAACCGAGGGCGTGGTCAACAACGAAGCTATAAATATTGTGGGGAACCAGGGAGGGAACCGTCAAAACCAGTTCAGAAACCCACCATAAAACCTTTCCTATTACCCCCCTCAACAATAGGTTAGGTCACAACAACCACGACAACCACAACAACCCCCGCAACCTCGTTAACCTACCTACAATAGGGCACCGCCACCACCCAATCAGGCACCACGAAGGGGAGGTCCTAGGAGAGAGAACTACTAACAACTCCCTTACTCCTTGACCGACATCTTCAATGTACTCATGGCGGAGAAACAGTTGGAATTGCCCAAAGAAATCACTCAGCCGATTCAAACTGTGAAAAGGCCACGCAGGCAGGGGTTGGGATACGAAGAGGATTCCATCCCAAGGAGGATCTTCCAGCCAGGATATGCCAAGGGACTCCACACCTTCTTTATCAAAGGGGAGACCATGATGATGGCTGAAGATGACAAGAGTTTCATTGCAGTTGTCAAGAGAAGGAAGGATCCAGATGAAGAAGAAGACTTGGAAGATATATGCTTATCTTTGACTCGTTTGTTCTCAAGTGGGGAAGAGAACCAAGAACCACCCAAGGGCAGACCAATCTTTAATCATCTGGTTAAACATGTTACCCAAGTCAAAACCATTCCACGAGGCCCAAATACAACAATCCCATGTTTGAACCTCGTACCATTATTTCTAGATCTTTTGGATGGGCTTCAGGCCCCACTTACCCACTTTGGGCCCATGTGCCATCTTCAACCTTCCACTCTTACTGGGCCAGCTTGCCCATTTACTTCCCTCATCAACTTCAGAACTGAGGGCTTTTCCCAACATGGGCTCACATGCCCATTTATTTCTAAGATCGGGTCCACGTACCCGTTTACTTTTTTCATCAGTTTTGGACCCATGTGTCCATTTTCTATTACCGTCGGGCCCGCGAGCCCCTTTTTCCCTTTTATTCTTAAGTTTTTCTCTCTGGTAATTCAGTCAGTTTCCAACAAACCTCGAGTCATGCTAACTCATTCTATCTTTTTACTTGAAATTTTCAAAAAAAAAATGTCTTCTCTGAAACTCACATTTCCATTGAGGAGACATCTCTACTCATCCCAGAGGGTGCTCCCAATCAGGGATACCTCTCTTAAGAATCATTGATCGATTTACTCGATCCTCCCTCCACTGTAAATACCACCTTTTCAGCTTTATCTTCAGTAGGTCAAGTTAGGTTAGGAAATAGGAAAGTTAGGGGTAAACGAGTTCCAAATAGGTATCTGCAACAATTGGCACAGAAATGCGTAGAGTGTGCAAGGCTGCCAAACTTTTTAGAGAATACCA
This sequence comes from Cryptocoryne crispatula var. balansae, assembly GCA_036172225.1. Classification (NCBI taxonomy): domain Eukaryota; kingdom Viridiplantae; phylum Streptophyta; class Magnoliopsida; order Alismatales; family Araceae; genus Cryptocoryne; species Cryptocoryne crispatula. The sequence goes on from CM069922.1 coordinate 32,990,650, forward strand.
TCCAGCTAGATGAAATCCGATATGAGGATGAGCATAACATAGATCATACTTTGGGAGTATATGAGGTGGTATCACAGAAGGATCCCGAATCCGAGGATGAAATCGAGGACTTGGCTGATGCATATGCATCTGGACTTAGAAGATTTGAAGAACCATCAGCCACAGGGAATGAACCGACCAAGGAACTGAATTTAGGAACCCTGGAAGATCCTAAGACTATCCTCATTAGTGCAAACCTCACTCCCTCAGAAGAACAACGTTTTATCAAAGTTTGGGAAGAATATAAGGACAAATTCGCATGGACATATGAAGACATGCCGGGATTAGATAATTCATTGGTTGAACATAGATTAACCTTGAAACCTGGAACTACCCTGGTTAAACAAAAGATCAGGATATTCCACCATGATATTGCACTCAAAATGAAAGAAGAGGTCAACAAACTACACCAAGCAAAATTTATTAAGGTTGTCCTATATCCGCAATAGGTGGCTAACATAGTCCCTGTTATGAAGAAGGATGAACGAATTCGGATTTGTATAGATTTCAGGGACTTGAACCGAGGGTGTCCTAAGGATGATTTCTCTTTACCTCATATCGATGTTTTGGTTGATAACACAGCTGGATTTGAAATGCTTTCATTCATGGATGGCTATTCTGGATACAATCAGATCCGGTTAGCTGAGGAGGACCAAGAGAAGACCTCATTCACTACACCTTGGGGAACATATTGCTATGTTGTCATGCCCTTTGGGTTAAAGAATGTTGGTGCTACATATCAGAGGGCTATGATGTCTATCTTTCACAACATGATGCACACCCTTGTAGAGGTGTATGTGGATGATTTGGTTATCAAGTCCAAGAGTCGGGAAGATCATTCTGAAGTGCTAAAGAAAGTTTTGCAACGAGCTAGAGAATACAAGCTGAAAATGAACCCTAAGAAGTGTGCATTTGGAGTTTCATCAGGAAAGCTACTTGGGTTCATAATAAGCAAAATGGGCATAGAGATCGACCCAAACAAGGCCAAAGCAATTATTGGTATGCCTCCTCCGAAGATTATATGAAAGAACTTCGAGGATTGATTGGGAGGCTACAATTTGTCCGCCGGTTTATCTCACAACATTCCCAAAGGTGTAAACCTTTCTATGAGTTAACCAAGGCGGGAGTCGAGTTTAAATGGGATTCGAAGTGCCAGGAGGCGTTTGATGGGTTGAAAACATACCTGGCAAGTCCCCCTTTACTTAGACCACCAATTCCCGACAAGCCCTTGGTCCTCTACATTTCAGTTCTTGAGAACTCTCTTGGGGCAGTCCTTGCACAAGTTGATGAAGAAGGGAAAGAAAGAGCTACTTACTACTTGTCTAAGATGTTTGATGCTTGTGAGCTGAAGTACACTATGGTAGAAAAGACCTGTGCTGCTCTTGTTTGGGTGGTTCAGAAACTCAAACATTATTTCCTTGCTCACCAAGTCAATCTCATTGCTCGTATCAATCCCATTAAGTTTCTGTTAGAGAAGACAGTTTTGACTGATCGGTTAGGGCGATGGCAGAGTTTCTTATCCCAATTTGATATCACTTATGTCCCACAGAAGGCAATCAAGGGCTATGCTATTGCTGAACACCTTGCCCATCATCCCATACCCGTCTTTGACCCAGTCCGGTTGGAGTTCCCAGATGACGAACTAATGTCAGTCCGATCTTCCAATCTTTGAACATTATATTTTGACGGGGCTCTGAACTCTCATGGTAGAGGGATAGGTATTGTCCTTTTGTCATCTGAAGGTGTCACCATTCCACAGGCTTTTCATCTTAACTTTCCAGCAACCAACAACATAGCTGAGTATGAAGCCTTGTTGGCCGGGCTAGAGGCCGCTCATTTCCATGGTGCCACCAAACTGAGGGTGATAGGTGATAGTCAATTGATCCTACGCCAGGTCCTATCCAAGTACCGAACTTCTCATCCAAACCTCAAACCCTACCAGGAGCTCACCACCTGCTACATCAAGCTATTCTTCAAACTCACCTTTGTCCATGTTCCCCATTCTCAGAATATCCTCACCGATGCCTTAGCTTCACTAGCTTCATCTCTATCTGTCCCGCTAGGCAGGCAATTGCGGACTATCCACATTTGTAAGAGGACAATTCCAGCAATTGAGGATGGACGTTTTCTGAAGGTTAAGGAGAGGTTCAACATAAAGGAATACTTAGAACATAAAGAAGAAATCTTCTTGATCGAGTTGGAAGAATTAGAAGAAGGTGAGAGACCTTGGTATGACGAGATTGCGAGGTATTGTCAAGATCGGTCATATCCGCCTGGATCAACCACCAAGGAAAAGAAGGCAATCAGAAGAGTATCCCAGAGGTATACAATCCTAGGAGTGCTCTATAAGAGAAGCCTAAGTGGAATCTTACTCAGATGTCTTGATGAATAAGAAGCTGAGTTGGTGCTGAAGGAAGCACATTCTGGAGTTTGTGGTGGTCATGTGAATGCCCAAGCCCTTGCTAAGAAAATCATCCAACAAGGGTATTATTGGCCAACTCTAGAAGAAGACTGCTTCATCTTTGTCCGGCATTGTCATTCATGTCAACTCCATGACAACAAGATTCACTCTCCCGCATCTTTCCTTTATCCAATTCATGCCCCATGTCCTTTCGCCATGTGGGTCTTTGATATCATTGGCCCCTTGAGTGACCTCAACTCCGAAATGCGCTCAAAATCATTCATTCTGACGGCAACGGAGTACTTCACAAAGTGGGCTGAAGCGGAAGCATTCGTGGAGATTAAAGTGTCAACAGTCTGCTCCTTCATTAAGAGCAACATCCTGGTAAGGTTCGGGATCCCCAGCAACATCGTCACCGATAATGGGCCACAATTTCTTTCTCAAGATCTGCGTGATCTTTGCAACAGGTATTACATTACATTGCATCATTCATCACCATACTATCCTCAAGGCAATGGTCAAGCAGAAGCCACCAACAAAACCTTAAACAAAATCATCAAGAAATCTTGTAAGTCTAGCAAGTTTGCCGACTGGCCTGATAAGCTTGTGGATGCTCAATGGGCTTATCGTACTTCTGTAAGAACTCCCACTGGACAAACCCCGTATGTTTTGGCATATGGGATGGAAGCAGTGGTCCCCTATGAAGTATTACTTCCATCTCTCCGAGTTCAGCTCGACAGGGATATTCCTGTTGATGAGAGACGAGAATCTCTCCTTGCACAGCTTGAACTCTTGGATGAAAGAAGGCTATCCGCCGTCGAGCATGCCCGGACTTATCAGAATAGACTTAAAAGGTTTTATCAAAGGAGGGTGGTCGAGAGAAAATTTGAGATCAGTGAGATGGTAGTCAAACGCATATTCGTTAAGCCAGGGGGTCCCTCGCTCCAAGTTGCAACCTAACTGGGAAGGGCCTTTTGTAATCACTGAAAACTATCCAGGTAATGCATATGAATTGACTAAGGAAGATCGAGAAAATTTGAATCATCCTTGGAATGGAGTTTACCTCAAAAAGTACTTTTCATAAAAATGGAGAAACCACTGGTATAATCTCAAGCCATCGATCCTAGGTTGTTCGTGAGAAGTCAAGGGTAGGTACCATCCTACACACACAACACTTCCCAATCCTAGAATCCAGACAACCCGACACTTGCGAAAGGCAAGACAGAAATCTAGAAATGGAAGGAGTACCCTTACCCTATTCTCTTCTACTTGGTCCAAGATAGGGAGAGAAGACTAGAGAGGGGTAGTATCGAAAACACTCCCACTCTAGTAGGTGGTCGTCTCAGAGGGTACAAAAGGGTGCCAAAAGATGGGCAATGAACCCCTCAGGTTAGGAAAAGAAAATGATCAACCTGTCTGAATGAGTACCCAGAATGATAGTCAAGGCAAAAGGCACTAAAAGATGGGCAATGTCCCCACGGGTCAAAAAAACCTGTCCAAATATGTGCCATATAGAAAAGAGCAAAAAAATAAGAGAAACCCAAAGAGGACGAACCCCAATGGGTAATTTGAGTGAGAGTAGAGAAATCCCTCTCAACATCTTCAGACCCTATCAAGGACTTCTTCTATACTCTTCCTCCTTAAATCCCTAGGGAAGGGTAAATCGACCAAATCCAGGTGGAATCCAAGCCGATCAAAGGAAGAAGGTTAGAAGGATTCTAGATAGGGAACTTTATTTTTGCACGTGGCATCTACCACTTGAGTCTTGATAAACCCCAAAGACCGATGAATTGTCTCAAATACCAGTTTTTTCTCCATAAAAAATGAATATTTCCAAAATCCAAAAAAAATGAATATTCCAAAATCCAAAAAAATGATGAATATTTCAAATAAAAAATGAATATTTTAAAAATTCATAAAAAATACATATTTCGAAAATCCAAAAAATTTGAATACTTTTGAAAATCCAAAAAAAATGATTGTTTTCAAGAAATCCCAAAAAAAAATGCTCAGTCATGATCGTTGCCTTAGTTGCATCCATGTTTATTTGACTGTCAAGCATATTTCCATTCCTGTATTGCATATCCATTTTTTTACTTTAATTACCTTGTTAAGAAGGCTCTCCCCTTTGACCTAAGTCAAAGTTGACCATAATGGGCAAAGGGATGAGTTGTAATGAAGATATAATCCTTTTTTATCAAGTGTTTCAGGCATTCCAATGCAGGAGAGGAGAGGATTCACACCACGACAGGTAAGTTCTCTCAACCCTCACATTTCATTTTAGTCATTTGTTATATTCTACCTTGTTAAGAAGGCTCCTCCCTTTGACTCAAAATCAAGGCAAACGATATATAGGCAAAGGGATGAGTTATGATGAAAATTTAATCATCTTTGTTAAGTATTTGTAGGAGCTGAAGAAGCAAAAGAGAAGAGCCATCAGGTACAATTTTTTACAAAAAAAAAATTGCCTTAGGGCGCATGTGCCCTCATCTGGGGGCACATGGCCAGGTGCCCCCGATCGGGGGCACATGGACCAAAAAAATCAAAAAATTCAGAAAAATCTCAAGAATTCATAAATTGTTCAGAATGTTAAGAATGACATTTTTTCTAAAGGAACCATCATCAAAAACTTTGTTTTGACCTTTAAATGATGGTTCTAATAGTGAAAACTTCAGTTGTTCATTTCAGGACAATATGCTTTATATAACAATTTCGTCTGTTAGGTACTAACCAAAAATATGCAGGCAACCTTTTAAGTCCTAACACGTGAATTGGTGAGATCAGTGTTCCGGAAGGAATGTCATGTCAACCTTCTGGCGAAAAGAGAGGAAGCACCACCCAACTGAACGTTATCATGGTGCTATATTACAAAGATTGGACCAGAGATGCTGATGAATCACGCAGTTGATGCAAGTTGATAGACCTTGCCTGAATATTTCATCCACATTCTCATAAATCTTACATCATCACCATCACTTCATTTTTGCACTTCACATCACTCCTATTATCCGTCACCTAATTATGGTAAGTCCATTTGATACATATTATATGCATTAATTTTGAAGACCTTGTGCGTGAAGATGACTGGGCCCGAGGTCCCCTTCAACAAAATCTACGATGGCTTGGTCATTTCTTCACACTCACGGATAAGCCAAAATTGAACATTGGAGGGACGATGGTTCCTAATCAGGTGTCTTGACCTCCAATAGACAATCTATATCTTCAACTATTTTTTACATATTTTTCTATGTTTTCACATCCATCTCCTTTTCATTCTTCATCATTACCAATTTTATTCCATCATGTTTTATTCCTTTCTTTTTATCCCACCATATTTTATTCTTTCCTTTCTTTTATCCCACCGTGTCTTTCATTTTATCCCATCGTGTCATGGCAATTGTCATGCCATTGTTTCTTCTTTCCCATCATTCTGTGTTAGTCTCGTCATTATCTTTCAATCCCACTATGGCTTAAGTCTGTTTTGTCATTTTCTGAATACTCGGTTTTTTGCCAGAGCGTGATTCATGGTTTTCACGATACCCGAGCAATTTTGTTATGCTTAAATGAACCCTTTTAGAACTTGAGGTTATTCCACTCAGAATTAAACTAAGTATTTTGATGAAACTTGAATGAACTTGAGATTCCAAATATGATGGATTGGTATTCTTTTCATTTTAAGATCAACTTCTCTTTTAAAACTTTAGCCCATCACAGTACAAGAACACCGCAAAGTTCGGGTTGCTGGCTGATGATGAACCTACGAATTCGAGGACTCCTCACCACGCTGAGGGTTGGCTACATCCTTTATCCTTTTATCCTTTATCATTTACTTTTTCATCTCTCGTGCCAAGGGCATGTCTTTTACCAGTCAATTATATGAGGTTTTGATAGAACATGAAAGCGATCTAGAATACTCAAAGAGATTAATTTTGCTGGATCAGGTAGATAAGCGTGTCTATATCTACACCTTGATGCCGCCTTTTCAGTCCATCATCATTCCATTCCGCTACATTCATCTACGCTCACTTGCATTCTATTACAGTTCACTACGAATCACTCCGCTTCACTATATGCCCTTAAAAAGCCGACATCAAGGCGAGGCAAGCTGTAGACACGCCAAATTCGCCTAATTCAGAGCATAAAACTCATGTTTTATAGGGTAACATGTGCGATTGACCTTATAATGATGCTGGGTCTTTAAAAGTTTATTTGGAGCTTCGCCGAACGAAATCGGATGCTTTCCAAAGTTTTCTGCAAAAAGCCATAATTTTCGAGCGAAAGCCACACGTAAATCATGTAAACATGGAAATTGGCTGAATGACCAATGCCTAATGATCATGCATTGAAGTTTATGGTCATATTCACACCCCGGACAAGTTTTTTTGCATACCGTGCCTTTCCGGTTTGCCGTCGGAGTCATTTTGACCTGTATCGGATCTTCTGTTCACTACCCTAACTTCCGGACAAAATTCTGAAGTTTTGGAGGGTGTGATGGCTGATCCTATGCTATAGAAAGCTTCTTCGGCCTGTTATCTTTCCAACGCAACAAACGGCGTCGAATTCCGAGTTCGGGAGTGTTCGCAATGGCTTCCGGAAGAAGGACGCGCAAAAACAGTCCCATGCGCCCGAGTTCCTGGTCACATGCACCCGGGACCCAGGACACGTGCCCATGTGCCCTACCAGTGAGGCACGTGACCTCGTGCCCTCACTTGAGGGCACATGCGCTCTACCCTTGAGGCACGAGGGATCCAATTTTTCACCGGGACTCTACCATTGAACCGATCGACCGGATAAGGTCGAAATTTTTGGGAATAGTGCCATGCGCCCCCACTGGGAGGCACATGCACCCCTCAGTGGGGCGCATGCGCTCTGCACCAGGGCGTATGCGCCCAGGGGTAGGGCGCAAGGTACCCTATTTTCTAGTCTGGATCGTGCCGTTCGTTCTCTTATAAATTGACTCTGATTCCGGTCGTTCCAGAGGCATGGGCACGACCCCCCAGGCATCTCAAGACGTCTAACCACCCTCCTGCATTGATTTTGTGATTTTTAGAGAGAGAATTTCGAGTTTTTAGAGAGAGAAAAGTCGGTTCAAGAGAGAGGAAGGCTGTTCTGCAGGTGATCTGCCAGGTCTCTCTTATTCGACCTCTACAGCAGTGTGTGGACGTCTGCTGTCCAAACTCTCTTCATCAAAGTTCTTCCTATCCAAGTCTTCTTGAGTTTTCAATTGACTTCACTTGATTATGAGGTCGGGTCTGGTCATGACGAGCGCAGAAGAAAAGTCGCGCCTGGCAGATCTTGGATTGCTGCTGGGCTTTTTCGACAACCCAGATTTGGCTATATCTTTCTCTATTCAACTCAGAATCTTTCTGTTCTTTTTCCTACCTCTTTGTTTCGTGATTCTCCATCCTCCTATCATTTTTTACAATTTTTTTATTACTTTTATTCTATTATTCCGAAAATAATAAAAGGGTTAGAGATAACCCGAATCCGGTCAGTTCCTTGTCAGTTCTGTGTTTTATGTTATTCTCTTTACATATACTCCACTTTGTTTAGTTATAATAGTCTCTTTCACTTTTTTATTTGTCTAGTTGCATAGAAAATCAAGCACCCACCGCGTTGAGGACTCTTCTTCATCGGCCGGCCGAAGAAGGAGAAGTTTTAACCCACACTCTTCACGCTAAGGTACACACGGTCATCTTTCAATTTTAATTCTATAAATTGGAACCCACGGTTCCTGGCGACCACATTTATTTCTTCTCACCCTTCTCCCACATGACCCGAACCGTCTCTTTGGTGATTGAGCGACGCCAAAGGATGAAAGTTCAGGGATCATTGTGAGTGTGGGACCGAGGTGAGAGTTGCTTTCCGATGTTTTATTCCTTTCTTTTCTCATCCCCTCTTAAGGTGACGATCTGGGTTCACGGACTTCCCTGAAAAGGAGAAGACCCCGTCGAATTTTCGGAGTCGACACCCTCATCCGAATTCCAAGCTGTGCCTTAATTCTCAAATTACTTTGTGAGCTAGTCCGGTCCATTAACTTAACCTGGGTTTATCTTATCAGGTGTCGCAGAGGTCACGTTAGACGTAGGGACCAGGAGTTTTTCTAGAGGCTTCCACATTGTTCTTCTTCCTTCCACCTTTATCTCTTGACGGTCATCATGCTTCTGTTCTCCGCCATTTCAACGACACCCTTGGGGGTTTCTTTTCCTACAACCTGGCCTTCACAGTTTTCTCAGTTTCTTCCTAGTGCTAGACGCTTTCCGCCCAGTCGTGTTTCTTCTGCCTCCTTTTCTTTCTTTGTTATTTTTGTTGTTTTCTTCTCTGATGGACTTGGGGGACCAGGACGACGACGGTATTGTCAATTGTTTTTAGGAATAATTGGCTTGCCCGAAACATCAAGTTCCTATTAGTTTTCAATCCCCAAATGCTCTGGATGATAGTCGGTGGAGGAAAAGCCTCGTTCTAAAAGCTTTATCTTCAATAAAAACTCACCCAACAAGATTAAAGGAGTGGATACAGATAATGTGGAATCCGCTTAACTCTTGGTCGTTGCTTGATTTCCCAAGCGACTCTTTTATCATGCATTTTAGCTCTGAGGAGGAGGTAGAGAAAGTCTGTAGACGGGCTCCATGGTTCTTTAATAATGACCTAGTGATCATTGAGCGAGCTAGACCATATACCTTCCCTTCTACTTATGCCTTGTCTCATGGAGACCTATGGGTCCGTATCTATGATTTACCGCAAGAGTTTTTAGATCAAGAGAGTATCATGAAAATAGCTTCACCAATTGGTTCTCCTTCGGATCCGGCCCCCGAAATCATCGCGTCTGGAGTTCTTTTGCCCGCATCAAGGTTAGGATTAATATCCAGAATCCTCTGCCAACCGAGGTAACACTTATTTTACCGGATGGCTCGTTACACTCTTATGATATTGCTTTTGAACGCATCACTCGCCTCTATTTTTTCTGTGGACGCTTGGGTCATGATCATGCAGGGTGTGCACATCTAGAAAATTTTTATTCTTTAATCAAGCCAAAATTTTCTGACAATCTCAAAATGGAGCTTAAAGATCTTCTGGTCTTTCGTTACGGGGAATGGTTAACTACCTTAGGTCGGGAGGTTTCTGGAGGCAAATGTGATTATATACCTCAGAACAAGAATTTGGGTCTTTTAATCACCGCAGAGCATAGTATCTCTAATACTCTCTTTGTATCCCCAGAGAAATATGGTTACATCGACAAGCCAAGCACTTGGCTTTCCTGTTTCTCCTCAGAATTGTCATTCTCAGGACTTGGAACATGATTTGGGAACTAGTAGTTGTGCTACTCTGATACCACCTTCGAAGGTTGAGAACCAAGTTGTTGTATCACCTTCTACACTATTGCTTAATCGGACTCATCGGGAAACATATTTTGCTAATTTATATTGGGCAGGAACATCTTAGGTGCTTCCTTCCCTTTTGGAATCTCCGAAAAAGGTAACCCTTTCCAAGTCCCTCATATCCCCAATAAAATTGTCAATGAAGAAATTCGGCTTTCGGGACAAGCAGAAATGGAGGATATTCAGTAATGTTACGAAGGAAGCCTTCCTTAAGCCAAATGACTTCTGTCTTACTATCAAAGTTGAGGTTCTATCTCCGTCATCTGTGGGCATCAAGGGTGAGGCAACTAGCCCTTCACAGCTACCCAAGACACGACGAAGGTCATCGCTTGGAATTGTTGGAGAGGGAATCAGTTCCTGACAATTTGACACATAGATCGTCTAGCCCATTCAATCAATCCTTCGGTTTTCTTCTTGTCAGGAACTAAGTGCTCTGCTACTATCAGTAAACAAATTTTTCTTCGTAGGAATATTGCTAACTATTTTGTTGTTCCTTCTTTTAATCGTAGTGGAGGCCTTTGGATCTGGTGGGATTCAAACACTCAATTTCAAGTTCTCCATTCCACTACGACATGGATAGGAGGTATTATTCAAGATCCTTCTCATTCTTCTCCATGGTTACTACTTGGTATATATGCTCCTACTCGATACTCGGATAGATTGAATATGTGGTCAGACTTGTCCAAATTTATTAGAGAAATAGCACTGCCTACTTATTTAATAGGAGATTTGAACTGTATTCGTAATCCCGGGGAAAAATGGGGAGGTATTAAGGCGGTTAATTCCCATATGGAACACTTTGAACATTTTATCCAGAACAATAATCTTTTAGAGGTGAAAAATGAAGGACTATCTTTACATGGAGTAATAAAAGAACTCATTCCCAACATGTAAGAGAGAAATTAGATAGATGTTTAGTTTTGGAAAGTTGGTTTAGTATTTATCCTTATGCTAAAATCCATGTGCTTCCCTGCATTGCTAGTGACCATGGTTCTTTATACCTTAATACTACTATGCAAGTAAGAAATCGCTGGTTTAGACTAGAAGCTAATTGGTTACAACATCCCTCTTTTCAAGAATTGGCGCTTTCCTCTTGGTATAACTCTCTTTCTTTATCTTCTAATTATAGTCATAAAATGAAACAACTTAGAAAAGAAATGATCCATTAGAAGAGAAATATTTTTGGCAGCTTTCAAGCTCATATGAGGGAAGTGCAACACAAATTACATCTTATTCAGACTAAAACTCCTACCCCTGAATCCATCATGGAAGAAGAAGCTTTAAATCAGAAATTCAATTGGCTCCAGGAATTAGAATGTATTTATTTGTGCCAAAGAGCTAAAGTTCAATGGCATATGGCGGGTGACAAATGTACTAAATTTTTTCATTCTAAAGTTTTAAACAAAAGATGATGGAATAGAATCTTGGGTGTTTTTCTACCAAATGGTTCTTGGTCTACGAGGTTGGATGATATCAAAGCAATATTTTAGGCATACTTTTCTAATTTATATCAAGACTTTTCAACGTATCTGGCTGAACAGGTGTTAAGTGCTCTTAATCTACCTTCGCTGTCTATTCAGCATGCTCAAAGTCTTACCTTGGCTCCGACAATGGAGAAAGTGAAATCAGTTATCTTTTCCATGAAACAGGACTCTTCTCCAGGCATGGATGGATTCGGTCCAATATTTTTTCAACACTTTTGGTCTTCAATTTTGGTAGACGTCTTGACATTCATACAGGTTTTGTTCTCATCTTCTCAGATTCCTTTTAGGTTAAAACATACTTTGATAACGTTAATACCTAAGAAAGAGAATGCGTACCTTCCGGAACATTTTAGACCAATCAATCTTTGCAATGTTCTAATGAAGGTTCTCACTAAATTGCTTGCTAATAGAATCAAACCTATGTTGTATGATCTAATTTCTGAGACCCAAGCTACTTTCATTCTAGGTAGAAATGGAATGGATAATGTTATAATTATTCAGGAGATCAGAAATACTTTTAAATGGAAGCAGGGCAAAAGTGGTTATTCTATGGCTAAACTTGAGATTCACAAAGCCTATGACCGACTTAGATGGGATTTCATTAATAGGATCCTCATTAAGAGGGGTTTTCCTCCTTCCTTAGTTAAGCTCATCATGGAATGTACGACTTCGGTTTCATATTCATTAAATATAAACGGTAATATTTTTGGAAAAAATTTTCCTCAGAGAGGGATTAGACAGGGTTGCCCATTATCCCCGTATCTTAATATTTTATGTGTTGATGCTTTGTCTGCCATGATTTCAAAGCTTGCTAGATCAGGTAGAATCAGTGGTGTCAAAACTGCTAGAGGGGGTTCGGTGGTAACACATCTTATGTTTGCCGATGACTTGATTATTTGTGGTAAAGCAGACAATGCAGTCATTACTCATTTTTTACAGACTTTGCATGATTATAAGCAAGCTTCTGGTCAAGCTATTAATTTTACCAAATCTAAGATCTGTATTAGTAAGAACGTGCATGTTTCCCTTCGCTCTAGTATCTGTAATCTAACGAGTTTTCGGGTTGCCTCTAGAGAAGATCTTTATTTGGGTTTACCATGGGACTTTTCCCAAGGCAAGACTTATCTCGGAGAGAATTTGATTAGAGCATGTGTAAGGAATCAATACATGACAGCGGAAAATTTTTGATTCCATAAAACCATGATCTTTGCCTTGATCGAAGCCGAACGAGTAAAACCGGGAACCGAATATGGAGTAGAACTACCTCATGGGATTTCTCAAATCCCTCACCATGGATGAAGAGAGGACATTCCTCCTTGCTGAAAACCGTTCAAGTGTCCGGCCTCTAGCGGTATCCACACGATCTGCTTCAAATAGACGAGTTCTCCCTTCCTTCGGGCCTCTAGAAACCTTCCAGATCCAAGCTTGACCATGGGAGATCGCCTTCTAGAGGAGAGAGGAGGAAGAGAGGATGCTTGGGACGTGCTCCAGCCCTATGGCTTGTTAGGGTTTAGCTTCATAAGCCATTTATATATAGAAGATGGAATTTTTTGCAAAAACCCAAAACTTCTATAAAATTGCATCTATGCCCTCATCTTATTGACCAGATCTATTGTGTGTGACCCACTAGGCCCAATAGTCAATTTGGTTGAAGCCTTAATTAATTTAAAAGAACAATTCTTTTAAATTAAATCAAAACCGTTATCCGATAACAGTTTTTACGGCTTTCTGATCATAAAGGGTACAAGCCACATCCTATGATCCCAAATGACTTTGGGGAGTTAAATAATCATCCATTGAGCATTTCCATCATCAATTACCACATGGATTTGAATCCTCGTTCATACAATGTCCCGGTTGGTCAGGGGTTCGGCACTGACTGTCAACCCCTAAGTATTCCAACTATATGAAATCTTGTACTCAGGAATAGATCAACTGGAAAACTCCTTTTCCAATTATCCTATCTACCTTGGCCAAGGATTTAGAGTACTATACATAGGACATTCTCTCTCTCCTACCGAGAGTGAATGATCCCCTATTGTCCGCTCAATTGTCGCCACCAGGTTTCCCATATACCCAATCCATTAAATATATAGGACCACAATACTAACTATTCCATCAGTCAATAGTCAAAGTACATTGTACGCCTGGCAAGACATCTTTGGTGACTCAGGTCAAAGATCCAACCGTGCTATTGAGATGTAAGAATTACCTGATAGACAGTTCGGTAAGATACTAATCAGGTTTTTCTAAATTGGTCAGTTCAGTGAACTCATTCCACTAATGAGCACCTGTGTGTGTATCTCAGTGTCCCCACACTGATGACCAATGAGATCGGTCATTCTCATCATATGAGAAAACATCACACACACTAGTCTATCCGGATTCTTGATGTCTCATCTCAAAAATCCTATGACTAGGAACATTTAGATCACATACCTCTAGATGATCGATCTCATTATCATGATCTCATCATGATTCAATCATCATTGCATGTGATCAATGACTTCATTATGATATACGCTTCTAATAAAAGCTAGTAATGAAGTTTTGCCTATTTAATTGAATGATATATTTCTAGAAATGTCGAATCATATCATATATGATTAGCTTGTAGGGCATACATTTCTATCAGCATGTCAATCTAAATTGGTAGGCTGGAAGGCTAACCTTCTATCTACGGCTGGCAGAACATCTCTTCTTACGTCAACAATTGGGCATCTTCCTTTGTATGTTATGTCAGCATCTAAGATTTAGCCAAAACTCTACAGAAACTGGAATATTTACAGAGATGTTTTGGGTGGGCACACAGTTCTTCTTCTGGTAGAAAGATTCATTTTTCAAATTGGCAATCAATTAAACAACCTAAGTGGTTGGGTGGGATGGGAGTTAAGGATTTAGAATCCTTAAATCTAGTCTCGAGTATGAGACTTCTTTGGAATTTCTTGCATAAAAACAATAGTCTTTCGACTAAATTGTTACATGCCAGGTATTTAAGAGTTCATAATCTGTGGCATGTTACACCTAAATGTTCAGATTCTCAGGTTTGGAAATTCATGCTTATCGTCCGTCCTTTATTTCTTAAAGTTATTTTATGACAGATTAAGGATGGTACCCGAATCCATCCTTGGAGTCATAAATGGATTCTGGATGATAAGGGTCCTTTAAGTCCAAGATCTCCAGGTAGTCTATTTCCAGGATCGGTTAGTAATCTTCTTCTTAATGGATCATGGAATGTCTCAGTTATTGTTACCTGGTTTGATGACCTTTCTACTACTCGTATTTTAAATACCCCGATTCATAATGATTTAACACAGGATTCTTTTATATGGCCATTGACTTCTCACGGTTGCTTTACTCTGAAAATTGCATACAGCTTTCTTATTCAATAGAAACTTCCACCGGGGCCTTCCAACATAGCTATTTAGAGGAAACTTTCGCATCCTAAGGTTGGGCAGTTCTTATCTCAAAAAATGATGGTTTTATAAGTAATCAATACATGACAGCGGGAAATATTTGATTCCATAAAACCATGATCTTTGCCTTGGTCGATGCCGAACGAGTAAAATCGGGAAACGAATATGAAGTATAACGAGAGTACCTCTTGGGATTTATAAAATCCCTCACCATGGATGAAGAGAGGATATTTCTCCTTGCTGAAAACTGTTCAAGTGTCCAGTCTCTAGCGATATCCACACGATCTGCTTCAATAGACGAGTTCTCCCTTCCTTCGGGCCTCCAGAAACCTTCCAGGTCCACGTTTGACCATGAGAGATCACCTTCAAGAAGAGAGAGGAGGAAGAGAATATGCTTGGGACGTGCCCCAGCCCTCTGGCTTGTTAGGGTTTGGCTTCATAAGCCATTTATATATAGAAGATGGATTTTTTCACAAAAATCCAAAACTTCTATAAAATTGTGTTCTTGCCCTCATCTTATTGACCATATCTATTATGTATGACCCACTAGGCCTAATAGTCAATTTGGTTGAAGCCTTAATTAATTTAAAAGAACAATTCCTTTAAATTAAATCAAAACTGTTATCCGATAACAGTTTTTTACGGCTTTCTGATCATAAAGGGTACAAGCCACATCCTATGATCCCAAATCACTTTGGGGAGTTAAATAACATCCATTGAGCATTTCCTTTATCAATTACCACACGAATTTAAATCCTCGTTCATACAATGTCCTGGTTGGTCAGGGGTTTGGCACTGACTGTCAACCCTTAAATATTCCAACTCTATGGGATCCTGTACTCAGGTTCAGATCAATTGGAAAACTCCTTTCCCAATTATCCTAAGTACCTAGGCCAAGGATTTAGAGTACTATCCCATAGAACATTCTCTCTCTCCTACCGAGAGTGAACGATCCCTTGTTGTCCACTCAATTGTCTCCATCGGGTTTCTCTTGCACCCAATACATCAACTATATTGGACCATCAAGATGGTGATCAATAAGTCAATAATCAAAGTACAAGATATATCCGATAAGACATCTTTGGTGACTCAGGTCAAAGATCCAACCGTGCTATTGAGATGTAAGAATAACCTGATAGATAGTTCGGTAAGAAATCGACCAGGTTTTCCTTAATTGGTAAGTTTAGTGAACTCATTCCACTAATGAGCACCTATGTGTGTATCTCAATGTCCCCACACTAATGACCAATGAGATCGGTCATTCTTATCACATAAGAAGACATCACACACACTAGTCTATCCGGATTCTTGATGTTTCATCTCAAGAATCCTATGAGTATGAACATTTAGATCACATACCTTTAGATGATCGATCTCATTATCATGATCTCATCATGATTCAATCATCATTGCATGTGATCAATGATTTCATTACGATATACGCTTCTAATAAAAGCTAGTAACGAAGTTTTGTCTATTTAATTGAATGAGATATTCCTAGAAATGTTGAATCATATCATATATGATTGGCTTGTAGGGCATACATTTCTATCAGGTTTGTCTTTGGAAAATTCTCTCGGATAATCTTCCTACTAATTTTGAAATTAAGAGAAGATGTTCGTCTATTTCTCCTCTATGTGACTTATGTTTTTTGGAAGCTGAATCTTTGGAGCATATCTTTTTTACATGTCTACGTAGTAAAGCTGTGTGGTCACTATCTCCTTTTGGTAATAATTCAACTTGGGCCACGACTTCCCTTTATGTTTTTATTGAACAATCTTTAGTTTATATAGCCTCTAGGGATATGTATTTAGCAAATATGGGTGTTATCGCTTGTTGTTTAATTTGGCATCTTTGGAAGGAGCGATGCAAGGTTACTTTTAAAGATATTCGGGAGTCTCCTCGAAAGATTTGTAAGTATGCTTTGTTCACAGCTGAATTATGTTTCAAGAATGCTCCACTTCTTTGGGCCTCTTTAAATCTGAGATGGGTTCCTCCAAATATTAATCAACACAAAGTAAATGTGGCATACATTGTTTCAGCAACATTACATTCTATCAGTTTGGTTGTTAGAGATGAAGAAGGTAGGTTGATCTTCTGGAAAACTAAAATTTTCTCCTTCTCTCATCCTCAGATTCTGGGAGCAGAAGTTATAGAGCAAGTTTATGTTTGGGCTTCTCATTCTCCAAAGCAATCTTTGATTGAAAGTGAAGATAAGGTGGTGATCGCGGCTATTACAAGACAGGGAGTCATGCTATGGAGGCCGAAGAGGATTATCTCCAACTGTATTGAATTACTGTCTTTGTATCCTTTCATTACTTTAAACGTTGTCGGCCGGTCTTATAATCTTCTAGCTCATGTCTTAACTAGGTGGTGTTTAATGTCAGGGATTGAGGGCTCTTCACTTGCTCTTATTCCTAAAATGGCTTGGCGACAACTTTGTAAAATATTCCAATTTGATGATTATTTATTAAAGGCTTCACGTCCCTTCAACAAAAATATCATTCAGAAGTATTAACATTAAAATGATTATAACATCACTTTTAAATCTTCAACCCTACAAGACACCAACTAAACAAGGCAATAAGGCGATAGGAGATTATCAAATTTGAAATTGAATAATCATTATAATTATTCAATGTGATTATTCAATCCGAATGGATGACGGCGGGGCGGTGATAAGGTTGCCGCAGCGGTCAGGTGATGAAGGCACTATTGGAGAAGCATGCTCGAACTCGCAATCTTCCCCCTTCTCCACTGGGAGTTGGACCACCATATTTTCATAGAAAAGATTAAAAATGATTTTTAAAATAATATAAATATATTGACCGTAAACTTTTATTAAAATTGATACAAGAATTAGATGGGATCATAAAATTTTACTAAAATTTTAAAATTTTTATTGCACAAATATAAACCTACAACAATGTATGATAATAAATGTTAGCCAACCAAAAACATATATTCTTAAAATGGAATGTTATTAAAATAAAAATATTAAAATAGATGAGTATTCATATCAAATTAGATAGAATACAAAAATATATAAATAAAAATAATTGTAAATAAAATAAAATAAAAATTTTACATAATTAAAATATATTAAAAATAAATTTTAAAATATTATAATAAAATATAAAAAATAAAAATATAAAAGACTTGATAAAATTAAGTTAATTTGAAAAAAATAATTTAATAAGATTTAGATAATTTAAATATTTTATTTGAATATTTTTTAAATAATAATTCAAAATTAGTATCAATAGAAAAAATATATGACCTATCCTGACTAAGGTGACGTTTGATTAGGCATAATCTGAAAATCTAAACTCTTAATTTCACATCTAACCTCTTAATGAGTGGTAAAAAAGTACTTAATTTGTTTTAGATATAAGTGCTTTGGGTTGTTTGATAAAAAATCTGAATCAATCACTTTTCCCATGCGGCGTCCCCCCCTCGCGGCGCCGCGCGTCCCCCGCTGCGCACGCCCCCTCCCCGTCCGGAGCCCCCCGCACGTCCCCCCCTCCCCGCCGGCCCCCTCCCCCCTCCGCGCATCCCCCTCCGCGCAGCCCCCCCCTCTCGCGCGTCCCCCCGCCCCTCCGCGCAGACCCCCGCCGGAGCCCCCGCCGTGCAGCCCCCCGCCCGAGCCCCCCCCCCCCGCACAGCCCCCTCCCGCGCGGCCCCTCCCCCCCCCGCAGCCCCCCCGCAAAGAGCCCCCCCGCGCAGACCCCGCCTCCGCGTCGTCCCCCGCATGACGTTTGATAAGGTTGGGCAGTTGTTATCTCAAAAAATGATGGTTTTATAAGTAATCAATACATGACAGCGGGAAATATTTGATTCCATAAAACCATGATCTTTGCCTTGGTCGATGCCGAACGAGTAAAACCGGGAAACGAATATGAAGTATAACGAGAGTACCTCATGAAATTTATAAAATCCCTCACCATGGATGAAGATAGGACATTTCTCCTTGCTGAAAACTGTTCAAGTGTCCAGTCTCTAGCGATATCCACACGATCTGCTTCAATAGACGAGTTATCCCTTCCTTTGGGCCTCCAGAAACCTTCCAGGTCCAAGTTTGACCATGAGAGATCACCTTCTAGAAGAGAGAGGAGGAAGAGAAGATGCTTGGGACGTTCCCCAGCCCTCTGGCTTGTTAGGGTTTGGCTTCATAAGCCATTTATATATAGAAGATGAAAGTTTTCACAAAAATCCAAAACTTCTATACAATTGTGTTCTTGCCCTCATCTTATTGACCAGATCTATTATGTATGACCCACTAGGCCTAATAGTCAATTTGGTTGAAGCCTTAATTAATTTAAAAGAACAATTCCTTTAAATTAAATCAAAACTATTATCCGATAACAGTTTTTTACGGCTTTCTGATCATAAATGGTACAAGCCACATCTTATGATCCCAAATGACTTTGGGGAGTTAAATAACATCCATTGAGCCTTTCCTTCATCAATTACCACACGGATTTAAATCCTCGTTCATACAATGTCCTGGTTGGTCAGGGGTTTGGCACTGACTGTCAACCCTTAAATATTCCAACTCTATGGGATCCTGTACTCAGGTTCAGATCAATTGGAAAACTCCTTTCCCAATTATCCTAAGTACCTAGGCCAAGGATTTAGAGTACTATCCCATAGAACATTCTCTCTCTCCTACCGAGAGTGAACGATCCCTTGTTGTCCACTCAATTGTCTCCATCGGGTTTCTCTTGCACCCAATACATCAACTATATTGGACCATCAAGATGGTGATCCATAAGTCAATAATCAAAGTACAAGATATATACGATAAGACATCTTTGATGACTCAGGTCAAAGATCCAACCGTGCTATTGAGATGTAAGAATAACCTGATAGATAGTTCGGTAAGATACCGATCAGGTTTTCCTTAATTGGTAAGTTTAGTGAACTCATTCCACTAATGAGCACCTATGTGTGTATCTCAATGTCCCCACACTAATGACCAATGAGATCGGTCATTCTTATCACATAAGAAGACATCACACACACTAGTCTATCCGGATTCTTGATGTTTCATCTCAAGAATCCTATGAGTAAGAACATTTAGATCACATACCTATAGATGATCGATCTCATTATCATGATCTCATCATGATTCAATCATCATTGCATGTGATCAATGATTTCATTACGATATACGCTTCTAATAAAAGCTAGTAACGAAGTTTTGTCTATTTAATTGAATGAGATATTCCTAGAAATGTTGAATCATATCATATATGATTGGCTTGTAGGGCATACATTTCTATCAGGGTTGTCTTTGGAAAATTCTCTCGGATAATCTTCCTACTAATTTTGAAATTAAGAGAAGATGTTCGTCTATTTCTCCTCTATGTGACTTATGTTTTTTGGAAGCTGAATCTTTGGAGCATATCTTTTTTACATGTCTACGTAGTAAAGCTGTGTGGTCACTATCTCCTTTTGGTAATAATTCAACCTGGGCCACGACTTCCCTTTATGTTTTTATTGAACAATCTTTAGTTTATATAGCCTCTAGGGATATGTATTTAGCAAATATGGGTGTTATCGCTTGTTGTTTAATTTGGCATCTTTGGAAGGAGCGATGCAAGGTTACTTTTAAAGATATTCGGGAGTCTCCTCAAAAGATTTGTAAGTATGCTTTGTTCACAGCTGAATTATGTTTCAAGAATGCTCCACTTCTTTGGGCCTCTTTAAATCTGAGATGGGTTCCTCCAAATATTAATCAACACAAAGTAAATGTGGCATACATTGTTTCAGCAACATTACATTCTATCGGCTTGGTTGTTAGAGATGAAGAAGGTAGGTTGATCTTCCTCGGGAAAACTAAAATTTTCTCCTTCTCTCATCCTCGCATTCCGGGAGCGAAGTTATGTGAGCAAGTTTATGTTTCGGGCTTCTCATTCTCCAAAGCAATCTTTGATTGAAAGTGAAGATAAGGTGGTGATCGCGGCTATTACAAGACAGGGAGTCATGCTATGGAGGCCGAAGAGGATTATCTCCAACTGTATTGAATTACTGTCTTTGTATCCTTTCATTACTTTAAACGCTGTCGGCCGGTCTTATAATCTTCTAGCTCATGTCTTAACTAGGTGGTGTTTAATGTCAGGGATTGAGGGCTCTTCACTTGCTCTTATTCCTAAAATGGCTTGGCGACAACTTTGTAAAATATTCCAATTTGATGATTATTTATTAAAGGTTTCACGTCTCTTCAACAAAAATATCATTCAGAAGTATTAACATTAAAATGATTATAACATCACTTTTAAATCTTCAACCCTACAAGACACTAACTAAACAAGGCAATAAGGCAATAGGAGATTATCAAATTTGAAATTGAATAATCATTATAATTATTCAATGTGATTATTCAATCCGAATGGACGACGGCGGGGCGGTGATAAGGTTGCCGCAGCGGTCGGGTGATGAAGGCACTATTGGAGATGCATGCTCGAACTCGCAATCTTCCCCCTTCTCCGCTGGGAGTTGGACCACCATATTTTCATAGAAAATATTAAAAATGATTTTTAAAATAATATAAATATATTGATTGTAAACTTTTATTAAAATTGATACAAGAATTAGATGGGATCATAAAATTTTACTAAAATTTTAAAATTTTTATTGCACAAATATAAATCTACAACATTGTATGATAATAAATGTTAGCCAACCAAAAACATATATTCTTAAAGTGGAATGTTATTAAAATAAAAATATTAAAATAGATGAGTATTCATATTAAATTAGATAGAATATAAAAATATATAAATAAAAATAATTGTAAATAAAATAAAATAAAAATTTTAGATAATTAAAATATATTAAAAATAATTTTTAAAATATTATAATAAAACATAAAAAATAAAAATATAAAAGACTTGATAAATTTAAGTTAATTTGAAAAAAATAATTTAATAAGATTTAGATAATTTAAATATTTTATTTGAATATTTTTTAAATAATAATTCAAAATTAGTATCAATAGAAAAAATATATGACCTATCCTGACTAAGGTGACGTTTGATTAGGCATAATCGAAAATCTAAACTCTTAATTTCACATCTAACCTCTTAATGAGTGGTAAAAAAGTACTTAATTTGTTTTAGATATAAGTGCTTTGGGTTGTTTGATAAAAATCCGAATCAATCACTTTTCCCACGGCGTCCCCCCCTCGCGGCGCCCGCGCGTCCCCCCCGCGCACGCCCCCTCCCCGTCCGGAGCCCCCGCACGTCCCCCCTCCCCGCAGCCCCCTCCTCCCTCTCCGCGCATCCCCTCCACGCAGCCCCCCTCTCGCGTCCCCCGCCCCTCCGCGCAGCGCCCCGCCGGAGCCCCAACGTGCAGCCCCCCGCCGGAGCCCCCCCGCACGCCCCCTCCGCGCAGCCCCCCGCCGGAGCCCCCCGCCGCCGGAGCCCCCCGCGCAGCCCCCCGCCTCCGCGTAGTCCCCCGCATGACCTTTGATAAGGTTGGGCAGTTCTTATCTCAGAAAATGATGGTTTTATAAGTAATCAATACATGACAGCAAGAAATATTTGATCCATAAAATCATGATCTTTGCCTTGGTCGATGCCGAACGAGTAAAACCGGGAAACGAATATGAAGTATAACGAGAGTACCTCATGGGATTTATAAAATCCCTCACCATGGATGAAGATAGGACATTTCTCCTTGCTGAAAACTGTTCAAGTGTCCAGTCTCTAGCGATATCCACACGATCTGCTTCAATAGACGAGTTCTTCCTTCCTTCGGGCCTCCAGAAACCTTCCAGGTCCAAGTTTGACCATGAGAGATCACCTTCTAGAAGAGAGAGAAGGAAGAGAAGATGCTTGGGACGTGCCCCAGCCCTCTGGCTTGTTAGGGTTTGGCTTCATAAGCCATTTATATATAGAAGATGAAATTTTTCACAAAAATCCAAAACTTCTATAAAATTGTGTTCTTGCCCTCATCTTATTGACCAGATCTATTATGTATGACCCACTAGGCCTAATAGTCAATTTGGTTGAAGCCTTAATTAATTTAAAAGAACAATTCCTTTAAATTAAATCAAAACTATTATCCGATAACAGTTTTTTACGCTTTACGATCATAAATGCTACAAGCCACATCTTATGACCCCAAATGACTTTGGGGAGTTAAATAACATCCATTGAGCATTTCTTTCATCAATTACCACACGGATTTAAATCCTCGTTCATGCAATGTCCCGTTGGTCGTGGGTTTGGCATCGATCGTCAACCCTTAAATATTCCAACTCTATGGGATCCGTACTCGTGTTCGCATCAATGGAAAACTCCTTTCCCAATTATCCTAAGTACCTAGGCCAAGATTTAGAGTACTATCCCATAGAACATTCTCTCTCTCCTACCGAGAGTGAACGATCCCTTGTTGTCCACTCAATTGTCTCCATCGGGTTTCTCTTGCACCCAATACATCAACTATATTGGACCATCAAGATGGTGATCCATAAGTCAATAATCAAAGTACAAGATATATACGATAAGACATCTTTGATGACTCAAAGTCAAAGATCCAACCGTGCTATTGAGATGTAAGAATAACCTGATAGATAGTTCGGTAAGATACCGATCAGGTTTTCCTTAATTGGTAAGTTTAGTGAACTCATTCCACTAATGAGCACCTATGTGTGTATCTCAATGTCCCCACACTAATGACCAATGAGATCGGTCATTCTTATCACATAAGAAGACATCACACACACTAGTCTATCCGGATTCTTGATGTTTCATCTCAAGAATCCTATGAGTAAGAACATTTAGATCACATACCTATAGATGATCGATCTCATTATCATGATCTCATCATGATTCAATCATCATTGCATGTGATCAATGATTTCATTACGATATACGCTTCTAATAAAAGCTAGTAACGAAGTTTTGTCTATTTAATTGAATGAGATATTCCTAGAAATGTTGAATCATATCATATATGATTGGCTTGTACGGCATACATTTCTATCAGGGTTCTCTTTCGAAAATTCTCTCGCATAATCTTCCTACTAATTTTCAAATTAACACAAGATCTTCCTCTATTTCTCCTCTATCTGACTTATGTTTTTTGGAAGCTGAATCTTTGGAGCATATCTTTTTTACATGTCTACGTAGTAAAGTTTGTGTGGTCACTATCTCCTTTTGGTAATAATTCAACTCCGGGCCACGACTTCCCTTTATGTTTTTATTGAACAATCTTTAGTTTATATAGCCTCTAGTGGATATGTATTTAGCAAATACGGGTGTTATCGCTTGTTGTTTAATTTGGCATCTTTGGAAGGAGCGATGCAAGGTTACTTTTAAAGATATTCGGGAGTCTCCTCGAAAGATTTGTAAGTATGCTTTGTTCACAATTTGAATTATGTTTCAAGAATGCTCCACTTCTTTCGGGCCTCTTTAAATCTGAGATGGGTTCCTCCAAATATTAATCAACACAAAGTAAATGTGGCATACATTGTTTCAGCAACATTACATTCTATCAGTTTGGTTGTTAGAGATGAAGAAGGTAGGTTGATCTTCTGGAAAACTAAAATTTTCTCCTTCTCTCATCCTCAGATTCTGGGAGCATAAGTTATAGAGCAAGTTTATGTTTGGGCTTCTCATTCTCCAAAGCAATCTTTGATTGAAAGTGAAGATAAGGTGGTGATCGCGGCTATTACAAGACAGGGAGTCATGCTATGGAGGCCGAAGAGGATTATCTCCAATCGTATTGAATTACCTTTCTTTGTATCCTTTCATTACTTTAAACGTTGTCGGCCGGTCTTATAATCTTCTAGCTCATGTCTTAACTAGGTGGTGTTTAATGTCGTGGATCGAGGGCTCTTCACTTGCTCTTATTCCTAAAATGGCTTGGCGACAACTTTGTAAAATATTCCAATTTGATGATTATTTATTAAAGGTTTCACGTCTCTTCAACAAAATATCATTCAGAAGTATTAACATTAAGATGATTATAACATCACTTTTAAATCTTCAATCGTACAAGACACTAACTAAACAAGGCAATAAGGCGATAGGAGATTATCAAATTTGAAATTGAATAATCATTATAATTATTCAATGTGATTATTCAATCCGAATGGATGACGCGTGATGATAAGGTTGCCGCAATGGGTCGGGTGATGAAGGCACTATTGAAGATGCATGCTCGAACTCGCAATCTTCCCCCTTCTCCGTTGGGAGTTGGACCACCATATTTTCATAGAAAATATTAAAAATGATTTTTAAAATAATATAAATATATTTATTGTAAACTTTTATTAAAATTGATACAAGAATTAGATGGGATCATAAAATTTTACTAAAATTTTAAAATTTTTATTG
Organism: Cryptocoryne crispatula var. balansae; assembly: GCA_036172225.1. Lineage (NCBI taxonomy): Eukaryota > Viridiplantae > Streptophyta > Magnoliopsida > Alismatales > Araceae > Cryptocoryne > Cryptocoryne crispatula. The sequence continues at coordinate 33,015,718 of CM069922.1, forward strand.
CACAAATATAAACCTACAACAATGTATGATAATAAATGTTAGCCAACCAAAAAAATATATTCTTAAAATGAAATGTTATTAAAATAAAAATATTAAAATAGATGAGTATTCATATTAAATTAGATAGAATATAAAAATATATAAATAACAATAATTGTAAATAAAATAAAAATAAAAATTTTAGATAAATAAAATATATTAAAAATAAAATTTAAAATATTATAATATAATATAAAAAATAAAAATATAAAAGACTTGATAAAATTAAGTTAATTTGAAAAAAATAATTTAATAAGATTTAGATAATTTAAATATTTTATTTGAATATTTTTTAAAGAATAATTCAAAATTAGTATCAATAGAAAAAATATATGACCTATCCTGACTAAGGTGACGTTTGATTAGGCTTAATCTGAAAATCTAAACTCTTAATTTCACATCTAAGCTCTTAATGAGTGGTAAAAAAGTACTTAATTTGTTTTAGATATAAGTGCTTTGGGTTGTTTGATAAAAATCTGAATCAATCACTTTTCCCATGCGGCGTCCCCGCCTCGCGGCGCCGCGCGTCCCCCGCTGCGCACCCCCCTCCCCGTCCGGAGCCCCCCGTGCGTCCCCCCTCCCCGCCGAGCCCCTCCCCCCCCCCCCCCCCCTGGCGCGCAGCCCCCCGCCGGAGCCCCCCCTCCGCGCATGCCCGACTGGATGGACACGATCGGTTGCGATGTCGATCTCGGGGGCGACCGCGCGGACGAGCGAGACGGCGTCTGAAAATGAAAAAGCTAGGGCGCTGATCTGAATGGCTCAGATGATATTAAGACTTTAGAGCTTAGTTTAGAGGGGGGTTCAGCTATTTTATCAAACGTTCCTAAACATCTGAACACTGACCAATTCAGAGTTAAGAGCTTCAATAAACCTAATCAAACGGAGCCTAACTTGAATTTTTTTTTTTGGTAAAAACTTGAAATTAACATTCGAGTTGAGTCGCGTTGAATATATAAAATATATTTAATTTCGTCAAATTATATTCCCGAATTCGCAGCAACGATAAAACCTTCCGTACCTACTTTGTGATCCCTTGTGGCAACCCCTCAAAACCCTAGCAAATTACCGCGGCTACCATTTTCCCGCCAGGTGCCAGCAGCCGACCGGAGGAAACTGAAAGAACATTCCTTCCTCGCGAGGTGCTGTAGTTCCCCTGGCCTCTCGTCTCTTCGAGCATCAGTGCTAGCGGTAAATTATGGTGTCGGCAACAGAGGACCGCCGCTCCGCCAAGCGTCCCAAGCTCCGGCACGATGGACCGCAGCACCCTCACCAGAGGCGAGGACGTGGAGTTCGTAACCTTCCTCCTCGATTTCATTACGCAGTGGTGGTTTCTCATTGGTTGATTACGCAGAGGGGACGACGACTACGTGCCTGGCAATATAGTGGAGATCGAGCTTGAAAACTTCATGACCTACGATCATCTCAAGTGTAAGCCCGGTTCTCGTCTCAACCTCGTGATCGGCCCTAATGGCTCGGGGAAGAGCTCGATTGTTTGCGCCATCGCGCTTGGGCTCGGTGGAGATCCGCAGGTACTTGCCCCGCCATAACGCTCTCAATTGCTACTGTTTTTCCTTCTTTATTTCCGTTTCAGCTTCATTACATGTTTTGACGATCGTTTATCCGCCTTTCATGCTTTTGTGCGAGAATTGGATTAATATAAAAAGAATACGATTTTCTAAGCCCGTTATCCCCTATGCTGATCGTTTTTTGTTATTTACTAATTTCTTTTACTTTCTCGCAGGTACTTGGAAGGGCTTCGAGTGTCGGTGCGTTTGTCAAGAGGGGGGAGGACTTGGCTTCAGTAACAATCTCGTTACGGGGTTATGCTGCCGAAGAACAAATAAAAATCAGGAGGACGATCGATACGAAGAGCAAATCTGAGTGGAGGCTCAACGGTGCCTATCTTAACTTTATGATCTCCCTCCTCACACATCCCAGGCATTTTTCACCTCCCTTGGAAATTGGATGATGGAAGTTGTGTCAAACGATTTACATGCAAATAATACCGTTCCAGGCCCTTCAATCATATTTTGTGTCCGTAGATTTGTTTTGAAAATGCATAGCATCATGTGGTATCTGGAAAATCAAGGCAGGGGTAACTATGTACCATCCTACTGTAGAGTCCCTCAGAGTCACGTTGCTTGTGGAACTCGTCTTCTACTTTGCTATAAGAAGCATCACTGTTTTAACCTTGGCTTAAATTGAATGAATCAAGCTTTGGTGCCTGAATATGGGTTCCTGGTCTTGAGGATGGCGGATGGTCTGCAGACTTGATGTTCGGTTCCCAGTACCTGCCGAGTCATCTTCCAGATGGATATCTGAAGGGCTTGAAACCCTAAAAGGGACTGGAGAGGCAAGATAATGTGGAGTTTGGGTTGTTGGAGTTGTTGAACCGGAAAAAGAATGTCATGGTTTACTCTTCAGACCTTGCTAGCAGGAATTGTTACTTCCCCTGTGGTCTGGGAGGTGGTGCTGAATGTTCATATCTAGGGCATAGCGTGAGACACTGAGATCCAAATCTCTGGTTGCAGGTGATGGATAATAGATTAGCCACAGCACACACAGTCATACTGATGCAAGCCTGCCTAACAGGAGAGGAAATGGTTGCACATACATTTGCTTAAATGAGTTTACAATATTCAGAAATCTGCTTCATACATTATGCTCATTCTTGGTTGTCATATATGTACACCTCTGTATTCTTGAGCAGGATTTCCTGATTACCAATACGTGTTTACACTTTCTCAGTTTAATTATCTGCATAGCCAGCTGGAGTACAACATATAATACTTCTATCTAAGCTTTCGATAACCATATCCTATAAAGATCTCCAGATTTCTCTACTCTAACTGCGCCAAGGATTTCTGGGTCAAAATTGGCCTTTAGATCTGCCTTGCCTTATCCCAATTTAGATCAGGATTGGATTGTCTGGATCAACCGATCTGCTAGGAATGCTGTCTGATCCAGTCAATCTGGCCAATCTCACCCTAGTTTCTATGTCTGCATCTGCGGAGCTGCCAGCCACCGCGGATTGGCCAGCTGCACTTCCTGCTGCTGCAGGAGCAGCACCCCTAGCTAAATGAGGCTTGTATTCCCAAAACTATGGTCAAACTTTAGATTTGCTAACCCACCAAAACATAACATTGACAAAGACCTTTCATTGTGAGTACTGGTGGATTACCGAGGATTGGTGGTCTTTTCAATAGAGGTTTAACGCATGGTGAGGAATTGGCCTTGAACATCACATCCACCGGGCCACCACTACTCTATCAATGTAGACGCAAGGGATTCTAAAAATTGGATTTGGAATACCACCACATATTCTCTACAAAATCAGTGATGAAGGTACCATGGGGGTTAGCATGTGTTTTAAGACAACAAATACAACAACAAAGATCTTATTCTCCCTAGAGAATTTACTCTCTGGAAGTAAGTATAATAGCAGCTGAGACCTCTTCTTTCGCATCAACTGGTTTGTCTTTAGTTAAGCTCAATCGGTTTGTAAGAAGAAAGTGCCATTGAAAATCAAATTAATTCAGGATATTGAGTCAGAGCACTAGTTCCTCTCATTGTGAGAGGAGCTGAAGTACATTCAACTTGATACATACAAAGAGGAGGAACATGTTGATCTCTGATAGGTTGGAGAAGCTTGTCTTCTGCCATTATAATATGAGGCTGTGCATAAAGAACATTAAAGACCGACAAAATATCTTAGATGAGAGATTTGTACGGTTTGCAGGTGGTGTATATGAGCAGAGAGCACAGATACCACTTGATGAGGTTGACATAGACCAAATCTTTTAGGAGAAGTATTCACTTGCTTCTTAGATAGAGGAGATGGAAGCCAGGGATCATTTAGTAGAGTTTGATTCTGATGACCGTGCATGGGTAGAAGGAGAATTAGATGACGTTGAGGCTGAGGATGTTCCACCTACTTCTCAGGTTTAAGTCCATCTTCTGTCCCAACAGCTGTACAACAGCTACCTCCAGCGTTAGCCCCAATCCTAGCCCAGTTACGTAGCCCATTTACAATCTAGGGAGGATAAAAACAAAGTTACATTGAGAAAAATGGGCCGGTTTGCACAGCTGAAAAAAACTGTGGGTTGTGGGTCATCATATGTAGCAGAAGAAGCGAAGAGAAAGAAATTAGATATTAGGCGACGTCCTATCAGCCCATATGATAGCACACAGACTCCTTCACACTACTCAGTTGATGATGACAAGGAGTGCATACCGGTCACCCAACCAGGAGGAGGAGGGGGAGGAGGGGAGATGTACGGAGCATATACAGGTGAGTAGCTCTAGACTCATGTAGTTCACGGCAACCAAAGTCATATTTGTATGATGATTAGCCACCTACGCCTTATGCAAAGCTAGATTCTTCAGTGTTAGATGTGCTTCAACGGCTGTAAAGTCCACCTCCTGAGCCTACTTACGTGACACAGTCCGATACATTATATATATGACTTGACTGAGATGGCAAATGCATTATTTTCATATGGATATGCACCCGCATTGACAAGAAGTCTAGGGACAACTTAGTTATGGCAGGAGCAGGAGGAAGAGAATGAAGATCAATATTATAGATATTGGTGAACATTGAGTTATGAAATGTATATTTTTATCATCATCCTTTTGTGTTATCATGCTACATCTTGTCATACTTTTTTAATTTTTTTAATTTTTTTTAGTGAATTTCTTATTTTATAGATTTTTTTTCTGATGTTTTTTGAAATTTTCTGAAGAAAGAAATAATAAAAAATTGATTCTGGATTGGCCAGAATTGGTTTTCCTTCTTAGGAATTGGCCGATTCCGGCTGATCCGATTCGAATTGTATTGGATTGGTATGGACTGATTCTGATTCCGATTCCAATTCTGGAATCCTTGTACGAGAGTGGCATGATTTTCAGACCTGCTGTGTTTGAGGTATTTCAATCCTGCTGTATATAGATCTCAGGCTCTGTATATGGGGTTCCAAGACTTGGGAATTGTGAGATTATAAGGACTGGTATTGCAGTACTGCACATGGAATTTATGATGACTGAAAAGGGGCATGTGGAGGCTTAGACAGGGCCTGGTTGCTGGTGTTCCCGACCTGGGTATGCACAGAACTAAGAAGACCTGTGGGGACCTTTGAGGGGGCAGCGCAGGGCTTTTATGTATATTATTTGGGGCTGTGTTAGGCCTTGTGATGGGGACCCGGTCCGGTCCATTTTGGGGTTTATTTGCGTTGACGTCCTCTTGGACTTCATTGTAAATATTTGAAGTTTATTTTAGTCTTTTCCTTTAATTTGGGTCCTTACGAGGACATGCATGTAAATAGTCATTTAGGGTGTCTTATTTGTAATAGGCTCCTCTATTTAAGAGGGCACACATTGTTGGAATGAGAAGAAGTTTAGTGTTGAATTTTTGGAGCCCTAGGGCTGGTCCCTTGTGCAGGGGGCACTGCCCCCTCCCCTTTCCTTCACCCCCTCCACGATGGAGGTCGTCCAGCTCCACCCCTGGTGACGACCGGTCTCCTTCGCGACCCTCCGGCGAGAGCGCCTTCTTCTCCTCCTCCGTCCAGCGGCCTCCGAGCCATTCCTTCCCCTTTCCCCCTTCACCGGTTCGAGTTCGACCCTTACCGACTCCGTTCACCTCCGTTTTCGTCCGTTTCGATGTCTCCGACGACCTCGACCTCCTCCGCCCTCCCACCCCCACCTCCGGTGATCCTCGGAGTACCTCCACCGAACCTCCTAAGTGCTGGAAGGACGCCTCCCTAACACCCCCCTACCGGATGAAGAAGGAAAGGGAGGAAGAAGCTCCGGTGGGATGGTTCCGGGAGCACACCCCTGCCTGCTAGGGATCCGGTGGCCGCGGCTCTGGCTCCCGCCGGCTTCCATCAGTCCCCCCCTTCCGAGCGCAGGCGTCGCGGCGTCCATCGGGGCCTCCGACCCCCTCCTCCCGCAGTTGCGGCATCATCGACCACCCCAGCGGCGGCAGCGAAGCCCGACCACGACGGCAACGGCGGCGACGACAACCCCTCTGGCCTTTCCCTCTTCCTCCTTTTCTGGCGACGGCATCATCCGCTGGCTCCTCCTCTGCCACGGACGGGCCCGTGCGAAGACGCCCCTCCGGAACCCTCACCTGCGCGAGGCGAGCGTCCGCGCTCGCGAGGTCGAAGATCCCCCCCGACGCTCTAGCGCGTTCGCGGGCACCTCCCGATGGGGGGTACGCGGCGGCCACGAGCCCCCCCCCCCCCTTAAGTTCGATCGGCCGTGCGACCAGCCAAAGCCGGTTTGCGCGGTGGTTTGCCCCGCCGACCGGCCAGCCTGCCGGTCCAAAGCCGGTTCAGCCCGGTTCAGGGCCGGTTCGGCCCGGTTTGACACTCCAGAGGCCGGTTCAGGCCTTAAACTGGCCGGTTCACCCTGTTTTGGGCCGGTTCAAGCCATTTTGGGGCCGGTTCAAGCCCGTTTTGAGTAGTTCGGAAATGGTTAGACATATTTTGGGCCCGTTTTGACCGGTTGAAGTCCGGTTTTGCTTATTTCCTGCATTTCTAGGTCTTTTGAGCCTCCTGACGGACTGCTACAGCGCCACGTCGCCGGTCCGTCCCATCTCGTCCTGCATCACCTTGTATGGGGTGTGTACATGAGGTTCTAGATGACCTATTTTGAGGGTTATGGGACATGGGATTTCAGGTTACAGAGAGCACTCCTCCATGTGATGGCTGAAGGGACTTGAAGAGCATCCAGCCATAGGAAGGTGGTTTTTTATGGGATGGAAAGGGGATGGAGAGAGTGCACAAGTTCATAGACCCCTATCTTACCTTCTTCTCTTCATTTTCTTCTTCATCTTCTCTCCACCTTCCTAGTGGCGTGGCAGCAAGGTGTGGACTGGATAGATCTCCTCCTCCTCCTCCTCCTTAGTTTATTCTCTTTCCCAGAAGCTTTGGAGATGTGCGCAGTAGGTGGGATGGCTGGCTAGCCTCCCTCTCTTCTTCTTCTCTTGGATGCTTGGCAGTGGCTGCTAGGGTTGGCTTCCCTCTGGAACCCTGCAACAGATTGTGGAATGGTGTTTTTATAAGGGAATAGGAGAGCTGGGGTGTCTGGCCAGGGCTGAGGTGGCCTGAGGTTAGGGGAAGGATCTGCTTATTTTTTAGGGATTTTTGACAGGATTTGTTATGATTTAATGGATGGCAGTATTGGGAAGGATATCATGGATTCCTTGTGGCCCAAGGATCCCCTAATTTTGGAAGGGGCTGGCTGCACAAGGTGGTGACAGTTCTAGGAAGGACATTTGAAGATTCGTTGCAGCCAAAGGAAGTTATATTTTAGGAAAGAGCTGGCTGCTTATGGAGGGGTGTATATGGATCAGAATTGACCTTAAATTCGACCTAGTTTTGGGGTTCGAATTTAGCCCAATATGCGTATGGATGACGGCACAAATGAGCTTTGAATCAAGTGGGCTTTCAATTGAATTTGGCTTAAGATGGGGATCAAAATTGGTCTGATTCTGAAAATTATGCTTAATGGCCCACTTAGAATTTGAATAAAGTTTAATCCTAATCCAATTGGGGGGAGTAGCAGCAAAAGGTGGGTTTGGTTTGAGTGAAAATTGGGCTTGGTTTTGATGCCTGTTCCCATTCAAATTCTTTCATATGCCAAATAAACTTGTCCTTCGCTGTTTTTGGTGCAAGAATAGCTTCTTTTCTCTCTCTTTTTCATTTTGGATGGTGGTGACAGTGCTTGGGCCGTTCCCTTTTCATCGGGGCTGTAACGGAGGTGGAATTTACCTTTTTCTTTTGCTGTTTTGACATCTACGGACCTGTTAAGGCTTGGGTTCTCCTTTGTCATCCAATTGCCACAGCTATGTAGGAATTTGGGGGGGGGAGGTTCCTCTTTCTTCTGTTTTTTCATCATCAGCAGCAGATGTGCATGCCCTTTCTTTTATTTTTTGATGTGTTGGTATTCTTTGGATGCCCCAGGGCATGAATTGCCCAAATGCAGGTTACTTTTAATCCTCGGCTGGGCAGGCAGCCCCTTGGATGCTCCTCATCTCTTGGTTGTGGCAGAATTGGTGGAGGAACATCCCTCTACATCATCCTTCATCTCTGGGCTTGGGTTACCTGGGTATGTGACTGGCTCTTATTGTCCCTGGCTGTACAAGTTTCAGACCTGAGCTCCTACTGTTCTTTTTGGCTGACAGATACAGGTTTTCTGGAATTTTCTTGTGGGGTTTCTTGGATATCTGTGTGAGTGCTCCATGTCCCCTTTTTCTTTTTTTTTAATAAAATCTTAGTTGAAGTAAGATTCAATTGGTATAGGATATGACATCCAAATTGTGGTGCGATTTGAGATCCCTATTTGATGGGATTTGATTATCCCATCTTGATTGGGACTTGGAATCCCATGTGAGATAGGACTTGGGTGCAAGTGATTTTGACTTTTGCCTTCTTTTTCCATTTTTGATGTGCGAAAATTTAGATGTCAACAACAGCAAGGCTTTATGCTGCAAAAATCATCAAAATGATATGCTATGCATATATATTGTGCTAAGATACTCAAATCATGTCAACGATGATAATAAAATGGAAATCAATATGTAAAAGGTGCATACCTTTTACATCCTCCCAAAGTCATCCCATATGGGAGGACATGGTATGGGAGAGACAAATGACCTCTGATATGCCAATTCAACTCCTTAATATGCTTATGACATTTTCAGATTTTATTTAATGAGGATTACGGCTTATTCATGCCTCCTCCTATATGTAATTATATTTTATGGTAAATAAATGAAAACTTCAATTTTTATGTATTATTTATGTTGAATGAGGGTGAATTTCGCACCTGATGGCCTTGTGGGTTAAACAACAAAATAAATTAAATAAAAAACTTTTTGGTCTATTTGACTCATCCAAAATCGAATAAACAACAGTTAAGTAATGGAATTTTTATTAATTAAAAATAATTTAATAATTAAATACAATTTTACACGATTAGTAAATAGATAATAGAAAGCAATTAGTTAGATAAATAAATAAAAATAATCAGATAATAAAATAAATTTCAGATATTTTAAAGAATAAATAGACAATTGAATAAATGACAAAAAGCATGTAAACAAACAACAATGTGTATTAATAAATGATAAACAGATAAATGAAAAGCAAAGCATAACAAAGCAGTTGGCAAATAAAAATTCAAAATAAATTCATCATGAAATTAATAATAAATGAAATGAATGGCATTTGTTCCAAACAGAAAACAGAACAAAATAATAATGAAGAAAAAGTAAAAGATGTACAAAACTAAAAAGCTAATGTTAAGTAACAAAACAGAAATAAAAGATAAAAACAGAAAAATGATTGACGAAACAGGAACAAATGATAAAGCTGAAATAAGTGTCTAAAATAACCCAGAACTCTAAAGTGGAACATCTAATAACAACAAAAGAAATCTTCATTTTACAAAGCAATAATCCAAAATAAATAAAATCAATAAATATAAATAAAAATTTGAAAAAAGCAATATCATACCATAATAAACTTATAAAACCATATGATAAATTAATTGTAATCAACAAAAAACTAATGAAAGGAATTAACAAATAAACCAAAAGTATTTTAAGAAAGAAAGAATGAACAGCAAAAGGATTGGATTGGCCTATAGAAGGGAAGAAAAAGTGACATGGAATCATCCCAAATTGGCTCTTCCAAAAACAAATGTAAAAAGAAAGAAAATAAGAAAAACTACAAATGAAGGAATATTGGCAATTTTGGTTCGATTCAAGGTCAACGGCACAGAAACTGGTTCTCTAGGGCAGTGCACTGCTGCCCCTGCCACCAGGTTGTCTTCCCGCTCTAATGTCTGATCCAAACGGACCTGATACAATAAGGATCCAAGATATCGGGTCCACTGGACTGATGGTGTAATATCTGATGGATTAATGTACCTGATACGCAGAAGACATAAGGGGTGGCATAGTGGTCCCCCCTGCACCATTTCCATTGGAATTGTCTCCGGATCAGCTGATTCAGGCTGATCTGGGCATGATTTCAGCTGATTCCGGCTGATTCAAGAGGGAATCTGATCTTGGATTGGACTCCCCCTAGAATGTGTTGTCATATGATGATCTTGATCCAGAGTCGGCCCCAACCATGTACCTCACAGGTTTACAGCTCGACGTAGCAAACAATAATAGAAACATAAATTTATCATCTTTCTGTCAGTACGCTGGTCACTTGAATGTAAGCACTTGGGAACAAGAAGTCTACTTTACTACTGATTCTACTATCACTGTCTATAATTTTGGACCTTTTGGCAGATACAACTGCGTCACAGTTGCTATAGACTTCCCTAACCCTTTAACTCTATTTTTACTTTTAGCTTAAGATTATAGGCATTAGGATGTTATCAATATTTGCATTGTTTAAAAGATGAGTTTGCACTGTTTTTTTCCTTCTGAAGCGTTGATATTTGTAGGTATTTATGTTCACCATGCATTTTGTTCTGGGCATTAACAAGTAGAAAATAGAGAAAAATACAAACAGAACTTTGAAGTTTGTCAGCCTCATAGTTTACATATATCTTTTCTCAAAGCTTCCTACCTCATAGTTTACATATACCTTTTCTCAAAGTTTCCTACAGATTTTGAAGGCCCACTGAAGCCATCCTTTGTTTTGCAGGGATGTTGGTGCCAAAACGGAATGTTGTTGAAATCATCCAGAAGTTCAACATTCAAGTCAGTAATCTGACTCAGGTAAGATCTAAAAAGGCTCATGTGAAGCCTCTGTGATGTATCTAGCATTATTGCAATCTCATCTTATGTAAGAATGAAATTTGTATTCAATTTTTAGTTTTCGAAGCATGGAATACAATCAAGTCCCTGTGATTTTTTCTCCTTAGATCAGTCCATCACTTCTTACTTTTGAGATCTGAAATCTGTTGACAAGAGGTTGAGGTGGGTGGAAATGTTTCTTGAATTTCTATCTAATCATTAGCAGATGGAAAACAAGAAGGTTTGGTGTCTGCTTTTCTTCATTCTGCACATTGAGTAAGAATTTTGTGGACTTTCTGATGCATGCCACTCATTTACTGACTTCCCCATATTTTTCAAATCCAGATTGACTGATCCTAGATTGTGATTGGTTGGGGTGAAAATGAGCTGACTTGAGCTGAGCCGACTAGTATGCTGTTCAAGCTTGGCTCATTTATCTTTACTACAGTTCGACCCCCAACGAGCTGGCTTGACCCATGTTCGAGCTCTGCTCATTACCTAATTGAGCTGCATTTGAGCTCAAGCTTAAAAGGAGGTATACTCAAACTCAGACCAAACTCGAGTTCAATCGATATGAGCTTGTTTATAAAGCTTGTCCTCAAATTCTATCCAAACTCGTATATGAAACTTAAATTTGAGCTTGTTTTTGAAGCTCGATCTAAGTTTAAACTTAAACTAATTCCATTTCAATTTATTTAATAGATTTAATTGGCACTATATAACTATGAATACACAATTTAATATTTTAATTAAGTATTTAATCAAGTAGTTAATCAAGTTGCTCGTGAACTTTATTGTGTCAAGCAAGGGCCTATTTCAACTAAACTTTCTAAATAATTGAGCTTCTTTTTTTTGCTAAAGTTTGTAATGTTGAGCTGAGTTTTTATTTAGTTGAGTTTTGAGTTTTACTTGTCATGTGTGTTGGTTCGTTTGCACCTCTAGTGAATGGAATGTGCCAACCCTATCCTGAGAGTTAGTTTTAAATACCAACCCACCTGGGAAGAGGCTTGGTGGCAGGGGCGGTACACTACCACCTTAACGGGGCATTTCCAACACCGAATCGAGCACATACTAGAGTATGCTCATCTTCTGTCTTTCATGATTTTTTTCAATTTTTTTTTGGAAAAGATGATTTGGCCAATTCCAGAAATGTTTTTCTTACCTTGGATTGGCCAACCTTTTCTCAAGGATTGGCCTATCTTCTATTCTTTAAATTTTTTTGGAAGTACTGATTCAGGCTGATCCCATATTGGTTTTTCTTCCCTTGTATCCATCTGGTTTTTCTTCCCTTGGAAGAGCTGATCTCGATCCCGATCTATGTTATCAAATACAAGTGACGTGATCGCCTAGGTGACCAATGTTGCCACCTTTGGTGTTGCGGCTGGCTGCCTCTAGTGCTGAGGTGGCATCTGTTCGGGCGAGGAAGAAGGATTGTTGGATCTCATTGGGCAACCCAAAAGGGATGATTTGCAACTTAAGTTGTGGACCGCCCCTTGAATGTTGAACCACCCTGGTCCGACCAGTGGTTTAGCACCATTTGGACCGGACCACAACTTAAATTGCTGATTTGGCGGCCTGTGGGATCCGATGGAGGATGCACAAGTCTCGTCTCCACCTGATCAGGATGCAGCTTCCGCCGGCGAACTTTGTTTGCCTTGCTCCTCCACGGCGGCAGTGCTGGCGAGGCATTTGGGGTGTGGAGAGGGGTCCCTCACCTCAATTGCTTCACACCTTTGATGATATAGATCTTGATTGCGATTCAGCCTTCCTTTGTTTTGTCTGCGCAAGGGCTGGTTGGGGTTCTTAAGCCTGACCTAATCTATCCCCGGTATCAGGGCAGATCACGCATCTTATATTGTCTTTTCTGGTAAACTATGGGTTGGTCTAATCCAGATTGGCTGATTTTGGTTGATCAAGCTAGATACAGTTGAAGATCGCCCTGGGATCAGCTATAGTTTCTGGAATTTAAACGGTTGGTGCTGCTCATGATCTATGATTGGTTTCTGGACCACCTGATCCTTCTATGGATCCACTGTTAGCAAAAATGTAATAGAGGCTGATGTTTGTGCTCCTTTGGAAGTTCAGGCTGGTGGTTATCAATGATAATTGTCACCCTAGATGATGCATTAGCAGGCTAAACGGGGCCTGGTAAACAACTGAAAACCATACTAGAAACCCCTAACTCTAAGATGTACGAGAAGGGAAGTACGAGAAGGGAATTTAAACCACACAAAAGTCAATGAGAAGGGAAGTACGAGAACTACAAAAGGAAGACCTAACTGAAGCAAACCAAAATCTGGGTTTTAGGGCATGCTTTTTCCAACTTACGGTTCTTTCGAGAGAGTCCATTAACTACCACTTTGATACCCAAATTTCTTTTGTCCTTAGTTTCCCCACCCTTCAGAAGTACCAAACCTTGAATGCCTTTCCTTAAAGGTACATGCACCTGTTAACAACCCCAAAATTTGAAGCTTCATCATCCACAGTCTAATTTGCAGAAACAAGACGAGCAAGGATTTTTGGGTCAGGATTGGATTGGTCAATTTGAGTGAAGGGCAGTAATGTAACCTCAAAATTTATCTCAAAATTCGTTGCTTTCCATTTTTTGAAAAGAATTTTGATTTTATGTTGAGTTTTGAACAACTATGAAAATAGGTGATATTTTATAGGATTGTAAGTTTCATAATATATAAAAATATGTATTGAGGTTTTGGGTTCATTGAAATTTTTTTATTTTTACCTCTTCCTATTGAACTTACGAAGTACCGATGTTAATTACGTTGGGCAAATACATGAATACCTTTGATTATTTACCATAGCAATCTTTGTACAAAAGTCATACAACCACAGAAATAAACATGCGGGAGCAATGGTCTATGAGCTTGTTTGGGATGCAAGATTATTATTATTTTTGTTTGTTTGATTTGATTTGATTTGGGTTTTATTTGATAGTTTGATGGGTTTAGACTTAGTGTCTTTTATTTTTGTTTTTTGTTTGTTTTTTGTAAAGACTTGATGCCTTTCTTCGTTGGAATTGGTTTTGAGTTTTTGATTTTTTCTTTTGTTTAGGCTTGATGCCTTTTAATTTGAGATATTTTGATTCCTGATCTGTTAGATTTGTTATCATTCATATCTGATGATGTGTTTTTGGTAGTTTCAATTTGAGTTGGAGATTTGATGAGTTTTAATTTTTATATTACGTTTGGGATTTGCTATCCTTGGTTTCTTTTGGCCTTTGTGCCTTTTGCATTAAGATTTGATGTCTTTTGGGAATTTGAAATGTTTTTTGGGTCTGATGTTTTAAGAGTTCGATCCCAGTTTCAGATTTTCAAATTTAAGAATGTGCTCCTGTTGAATCTGAGATTTTAGACTTGTGAGTCTTTGGAGTCGGAATTAACAACTTTCGGATTTGAAGTTTTCTGAACTTTTGCATTTGAACTTCATCTCATGTTTCTTTAAGATGGGATTCGTTTTGCAGATTTTGTTTTTGTTTTTTTTTTGATTCAGATAGACTGTTTTTGAAGGGTTCAGATTTGACGGATATCTGAATTTTCAGACGTTTGCATTTTCTGATTTAGGATTTACTCCAGATTTTGAAGTTCCCCGAACTTTCAGTTTCTTTACGTTCAAATTTTTGGATTTCTAGTTCTTTTTGGATTGTGTGATTCTTAGACCTTCGGATTTCCAGACTTTCGAATTTTTTTTTCAGATTTGGAGATGAATGTTTTTTTTCTGAATTTTGATTGTTGGATGACTGTCCAGACTTTCAGATTTTTTTTCAGATTTGGAGATGAATGTTTTTTATAAATTTTGATTGTTGGATGGCCGATTTAGTTTCTCTAGTTTGGTTTGCATCCTTCTAAGCTTAATGGGCTGTTTTAGAAACTCCTTTCACACCATGAGTAACATTGATCATGGCATTTCCGTTGCTTGGATTCAACTGAGATATATGAAGATGGGGAAGACATGAAAGTCATAATTCTCCTTAAATAAAGAACTCTTAGCAATTTTTATTTTAATATTTAAGATTGATTTTTTTTAATTTTTTGGTTCAATGACCTTGATGGGCTTACTGTTCTTCAGCTCATGACCCCAGATGGGTCAGTTAGAGCTTCATTGGGCCTGCAGTAGGCCGGCTTGCTGATATGCATTTTCCCTCTGTTTTAGGGTTGTTTTCAGTCCATAGCATGCTCTCCTCAAATTTTGGCAGCACTTCATTTGGGCCGAATGTGATTGGTTGTTTATATCCAAACTAGTAAGCCATTTTAGTCCCCTTGTTATGGAAAAGTAGAACAAAATCAGAATTCCAGCATTATTTCGGCCGGACTGAATGAGATTGACTATTTCTATCTAAAATAGCAAGTTACTTTGGTCTCCTTTTTTTTTGAGAAGGTAGAACAAAAAAATCAGAATTTCAGAAACACTTCAGCTAGACCAAATGAGATCGACTATTTGTATTTAAAATAGTAAAGCTACTTTAGTCCCTTTTTTGGAAAGGTAGAGCAAAATCATTTTGTATCCAGAATAGCAAGTTATCTTGGTCTACTTTTTTATGGAAAGATGGAGCACAATCATTATTTCTTCTTATTTTTTTAATTCTTCCATTTCCTTTAACTTCATTTTTTTATTTCTCCGTTCTTTTTGGGCAAGTAGTATCATTTAGGGCTACTCCCCTTATGATCTTCTCTTTTCTTTTCTTCTTTTCTTCTGGCTTGGGAGATGAGTGGAATCATCAAAGGGCTACTCTATTTATGAATTTTTTATTGGTTTTTCTTCCCCTTTTCTTCCGGCGTGGGAGATGAGTGAAATCATCAAGGGGCATGTCCCCCACCCAACTTATGATTTTTCTATTGGTTTTCCTCCATTTCTGTTGGCGCAGGGGATGAGTGACATCAAGGGGCTACTCCCCTTATGGTTTTTCTATTGGTATTCCTTTTCTTCTGATGCTGGAGATGCATAGAATTATCAAGGGGATACTCCTCTTTTGATTTTTCTATTTGCCTTCTTTTTTTCTCTGAAGCTCCTTTTTGGTGGCTGCAGCAAGAAGAGGGCCACAACCCCCCCATCTTCTTTTCTTCTTCTCCCCCTCTTGGTGCACAGTAGCAACAACTGCAGATTTTTACCCCCCTATTCCTTCTCCTTGGAGTGCAGCAGCATGGTGGAAGAGGGTTGCGGTCCTTCTTCATCTCCTTGGTGCTCAGCAGCATGGACAGCCCCTTCCTCTTTTTGGCTTCTTTTTCTCCTTGGCTGATTGTGGCAGCTGGAGCTGGCAGAGTGAGCTTCCCGAACACAGATTTTCTGGTCAGTTTTAGGGGTCTAGACAGGGGATTTTAGGGGCTTGTAAAGGGCTGTTTCAGGGGCCTGTATAGGGCTGAAAACAGGTGTTGGTTTTTTTTTTTTGCAGGCTCACAGCAAGTTCCCCTTAACAGGCTAGGAAAAGGGGGTTTACCCTATGAAAATAGGAAGACAGCGCAGCAAGGCTTATTTGGATGGGATTAGAAATAGAAAAGAGGAGTTTCTTGAGAAGGGGAAGGAAGAAGATGGCGCAGCAGGCTGCTCGTGCTCTTTTCCTTACTTTTTCTTCTTTTTTTCCCTCTTGGCGCGGCAGCAGTACAGAGGGCTGATGGTCGATCTTTTCTCCTCTTTTTCTTCTTTCTTCTCTTTGGCAGGTTGTGGCTGTGACAGGGCTGAGAATGTCGGAACCCTTCTTCAAATGGCACAAGGCCATTTTTATAGAGAGAGAGAGATGGAGTCGAGAGGTGAAGATGTAGTCTCATAGTTTACAGAATTGGCCGATCCGGATCAGAATTAGCTGATTTTTGAATCCATGGTCTGAACAACTGATCTAGGTTGATTCTTTGGGAGTCCGTAAGTTACAGATCTTCCCAGAATTGGATTCGATTCAATATTGCCCTGTTAAGGGGATAATTGGACCAATTCTCTTTCCTTATCCCAATTCCCCTTCCCTCCTGATTGATCCTAGGGCTCCCATCCCCTTCAGCGAAGGTGAAAATTTCCCTTTGGAGGTATCTTTTCCTTCTTCCCCCTAATATGGCTCCGGTTAGGATGGCTATCACTGTGCTGATGATCTTTTGGGGGTACCCCCTGCAATCTTGTTTTGGGGTACCTTCTAGTTTGTGCATTTCAAGCCCCCTTAGAGGTGGGAATTTGTCACCTCTCGAGGTGATTGCTTTGGGGTCCCCTTCTGGTGGGAGGACCATTAAACATTCACTTGAAGGGTGACTGTCATCCCGATTCTTGTGCAGTAACCTCGAGGTGACTCCACAATCGGAGAGGGGTGGGGGGGATTAAGCGGAGGGGGACTGGTACTGAAATGGAGTAGCCAATGGCTTGCTCGTTCCGATCTGGATGGTCCGATTGTCTAGACCATCTGATTGTCAGATATATATCTTAATATGAACTAAGTTTTTGTGTGTAGGAAAAATGTCGAACGGGGAGTAACTTGCCCTTGTACATTGTGACATTGGATGACAATATGGGTAAATTGTAGATATGGAAAAAAGAGAGTTAAATGTAAATGGTGTGGGAATGAAATGAATGGAGATGTCTATCATCTCAAACAATACTTAGGTGGAGTGAGTGAGAATGTGAAGAAATGTGATAAGGTTCCGATGTAGCTTAGAGAAGAAATTATGGCATACTTTTTAGGAGAGTATCATAAAGGGATATTCGAATTGAGCAAAGATAAGACTTGTACGATGAGTTGATGGGGCGGCGAGATAAAAATCTCATGGAAGGAAAGGAAAAAAGGAAAGTCGGCCAAGCAGGTTGAGGTGTCTTCATCAAGTTCCGATTATGAAGTGACAAATGAGGAGAGCAATGTAGGCAAGTAGAGCTCAGGCCCGCGAGGTTGAGGAGTGGAGAAGGAGGTAGGAGGATCTTTTGCTAGACGTTCATATGTGGATTCTACCACTTGCCTTACTCATGTAGGCCAAGAGAGTGAGTTCCGTCTGTCGCAGTCAGTTTGACCATTGACCGACACTGCCATGTATATGTAAAGTGGCCAAGGGCAAAGGAATATCAAACAAGTCTTCAAAAGAGCTTCAACGAGATTCGCAAAGTAGGCAGTGAAGTACATATGTAAATGGTTTTACACGTAGGTTTATTCAATACTTCACTTGTTTTGATTGTTCCTTTATGTTATTGAAATTTAAAACAAATATTAACAATATTATGTTATGTAGACTTGATGTAAGGATCCCTGCAGCTGCGTCTATATTCTCAAATGATGGTTGATGCTATCACTGAAGTTGGACCGAGATTAATAGTTTGAGTTCGAAATACATCTATGAGGGTGGGTTAGGTGATGAGGTTGATGAGTTTACCTCGTGGATAGGTAAGTTCATGACAATATGAAAGGAGAGGAGTTACACTGAAATATATGACGGATAGACATGAATCATCAATATATCAATGATAAATTTTCTCATTTACTATTCTAAGAGCATCACATTTTTGAATTCTGTTGATGCATCTGGAGAAATCAAGAATGCATAGTACTTGTTTGGTCTCATAAACGATGTTGTCAAGGAAATATGTGAAGACAATATTGTTTAGTTTGTCACTGATAATGAAACTTCTTATAAGGCTGTAGGGAAGAAATTGATAGAGGTAAAATCACACTTGTTTTGGATGCCCTGTACTGCACACTACAAACTTGATGTTAGAGGACATTTGAAAGGAGCCATCTGTTAAAAAGTTGGTGAATCAATGACAATTGGTGGCATTATTTATATATGGGCATCCTAAACTCTTGCACATTGTAAGAGAACATATAGATAGTTATGATCTAGTGCGACATGGTCCAACTAGATTTGCTATGCATTTCGGTGTATTATAGAGTTTGATGAGATATCGACATGATTTGAAGAGATTTATATTTTCATCATCATACATCGATTACATGGTTGACTTTCATATTAGAATGGACTAGTTTGATACCCTCGCAAAGATGGAGCCTATTATTAAGGACAATAGGTGGTGAGAAAGAGTGCAATGTTACTTGTCCGTGATAAAATCCTTGGTATATGTGCTAAAATTGATAAATACAAATGACAAAACCAAATAGAACATTTATATGACGCAATGGACAAAGTCTATATGAAAATCAAGGAGAAACATATAAAAGGTTATAAGAAATGGTGAAAGATAATAGATAAAAGATGGGATAAGATATTCCACGATGATATTTATGTTGTGGGTATTTGTTTTTTATGTTATTATTTATACATTCCACTATATTAATATGTAAAAATACCATTAATGGTTGTCGTTCCTTTTGTCAAGATATTTCTTAAACCCAAACATACAATATGGTAGGTAGGGGTGTCAATGGGCCGGGCTTGGGCTGGCCCGGCCCAAGCCCACTTAAGCCCATATACATAGAGCCCAAGCCTAAGCCCATGTAGAAAGCCCAACGGGCTTAGATTGTGTAAATGGGCTTTAGCCCGCCAAAGCCCGTTAGCCCAATGGACTTGAATTTTGTAAAACAGTCATAAATAGAAAATTCTAAAAAACTCATAAAATTAATAAAAATGTGAATTTTTAAAAATCACAAAGAGATTATAAAATTATTTATAAATTTTATAATTCAGCTAAATATAAAATTTAAAAAAATAGAAAACATATCAATTTATGAATTGCCATAATTTAAGAAATAAAAATTGGTGATTAAATACATATTTATTATTTTATTTCTCCTCCTTCCCTACGTTAACCAGTTTCCTAGCAAGATAAGATCTGTGTGTATGATATTATATATCTAGTTTTTATCTCAAAAATTTTAAAACTATTTATTTTTATACGACGATAAGTACAAGTATGGTTAATATGTTTAAGAGTGAAAACGTACTAATAAATTAAATAAAACTTGATTCGACTCTCATTTATTATTTTAAATTAAAAAATATGAAAAAAATAAAAACTCTACCGGTTGAAGAGATAGATCAACTTGTTGCATGAGAAAATAATTACAAGTGTATGTCCTGCATATAAGAAAAAATTTTGTGTAAAACATAATTGACCATCTAAGTCAACTATGATTTTGGGCAAGTTTTGGTGATCGAGCTTGGCTCGAACGGCACCACCCCTGCTCCTGGGGGAGTAGGGGCAGTGTTCGCGTCCCGGGAGAGACTCTGCCGGGACACCCCCTGGGGGGGTTCCTGTTGGGATCGAGTTGGGGCTCGATTCCACGACAGCGCGCGGTGCAGCGCGCACGTTGGCCGCTGGGCCATATAACAAAAAAAACATATTTTTGTAAATAAAATATTTTTTTACCGTTCAACCAAACATCTCTCAAGTTATTTTAAATCACACAATTTTATTTTATAACAAGAAAATTAATAAAATATTATTAGTTACGTTTATGAACTTTGTGATGTGACGATAAAAATTTTAACATCAACAAATATTTTTGTGCAATGGACTAGATAGTATAATTAATATTTCAGAAATTAGTTATTTTGTTAATGATTATTAATTATATATTTATTATTCTAGAATAATTTTATAATAATATGTAACTATTATTATTATAAATAATTAATTAGATCGTCATGTTTTCCGTCATCCCGACATCAACTAACTAAACAGTTTAAATTATGACAAAGTTTCAGACTGTTCACAAACGTATAGTCTAACATTATATTCATAAACAAAAATATTAAAAGATGTCACTGTTTGCCGTGTCAAGGACTTTTCACGGGCTCAACGGGCCAAAGCCCGTTAGATCCGCCAGGAGGATTAATTAAGAATCTTTTTATTTAATTAATGCCATCACTTTCTTTAGCGGGCCTCAGCCCAGCCCGTGGTGGGCTTTCTCACGGGCTGGCGGGCTTGGCCCGCTCAGTTGACAGGTTTAATGGCAGGTAAATATCCAATGACTTAGAGATTATGTGAGGCACGTTGTTAGTTATACAATTTTTATGTAGGACACTACAAGATAAAACAAAGGCATAAATTGAAGTAAGTGATCGATACTTATAAGTAATTGAGTTTTCAATGCCATGTATAAATTAATTTATATTTCATATCATATTTCAAGTGAAATCATATTGGTATAGAATTAGAGTTTAATGCAGATCTAGATCTACGATACTCATGTGACAAGTTTTCTCCTAGTATGTTTACTTATATTTGGGTTATGTTATTAATTTTTTTATGTATAATGCACACTTACTATACTATCTGTCTTTTTTTACAGTTCAGTGTTGGATTCAAGTATTGAACAAAATTGGTTGGAATCCACTCGCCGCTATTGCTACATGAGTTTTAAGTTAAAACATTAGTTCATTACAGTGTGAAAGGAATTGGAGCACTTTCAACTTAATACATAAAAAAGATGAGGTTGAAGAGTGAGAGATTGGAACAAACTAGTGTCTTACCATTATAATATGCCACCAGGAATCAAGAATATTAGGAATTGACAAAAATTTTTTGAAGAATAGTTTGCAAGATTTGTAGGTGGTTCTTATGAACAAAGGCACAATACTGGTGGTCAGCGACTATAACAGGAGGATGTTGACTTAGAAAACCTATTATAAGAAGAACATCCACTATTAGCATAGGTATAGGATAAGAATGCTGAACCATTTTCTAAGTTTGACCTCAATGATCGAGCATGGGTCGAAAGAAAAATTTGACATCGTATTTAGTGAGGATAATGAACAAATGCAAGAGCAAGGAGATACTTAGGTTCGTTGTGCATCTCCAATCTAGTAGGATTCACCTTACACGACAACTCTAGAGCCAACTTCAGAGCCTCTGGCCACAACTACAGGTACTTCTACTGTCTAGTAGAGTACATAGATAAATGAAAGATTTGGAAGATTTAAATCATTGAAGAAGGTGTACCAACATATTGGATATGATACACAATAAGAGAGAGGGAAAGAGGTGAAAATTAGTTGTCAGGTGAAGACTTGTGAGTCCTAGTGATTGTACCCAGGCACCCTCCTTAGATAATGAGGAGGAAGAATTCATTCCACTTACAACTACAAAATCAAGATGATTTTGGTGGAGGAGGAGGAGGAGAAAGAGGAGAAGGTGATTTGGTATCTAGCAGTGCACGTACGAGTGGAAAAAGGCCTGATGATTTGGGTCAGCGGAAACATTCAAGTGGAAGAAGTCAATGTTGGAATTAGATAGGTTTTTTTGATGAGCACATGACAATAAATTATTCAGAGCCTACTTTAAATTTCAAGTCATGTTATCCATCCTCACCTTCGACTCCAGCATCTTCAAGTGTGTGTGATTTTAGTTAGATAGTCGAGTCATTATTTTATGAAAGTACAAACCAATCATGATTGAGCAGTATTAGTGGAGCTTTCAAAAAACTTAGGTGAATGAAGCGTGCGACGACCAATTCCATAGATTGTGGCCATTGAAAGGTATTATTTTTAATTACATATGAATTATACAATTTTCTTTTTTTATTGGAATGAATATTATATTATTTTTATTTTATAACTATTTGTCATAATGTGTCTCGTGGAGAGTGATAGTCACATGAATGCGTGTTATATGTTATTGTTCATTTTTTTTAGTTTTTTTCTAGGTGCTCTTGTATTTTTTGGGATTTATTATGATTTTTCTGAATTTTTTGAAAAGAAAAAAACAAAATTTTTTTAATCTGGAGTCTGGACCAATTCTGGATCGAGATTCCTCTCGAAGAATTGGTTTGGATTGGATCGACACTGACCGATCCTAGACTTTGATTCCGATCCGGCGATCTTTGGGTGGTCTAAGTGACCTTTGGGATCCCCATTGTGCCTCTTGGAATTCCTACATGGCTATTGAAGTCCCCGGATGATTGTTGGAGTCCCCATGTGTCCTTTTATCCTCCAAAGTTTGCTGATGTGGCATAAGGCCGAGATGGGTTTTGATTAGCAATAAAATGAGCATGTTTTGAAGTTGAATTGAAACTTGGCTTATTAAATAACTCCACAATGGACTGCGAAATTGACACTTAATAGACCAATTTTGTAATGAAAATATAGTCCGTTGAATATGGGAAAGGTGGGCTGCAAAGTTGACATTGATGATAATATCAATTCCTATTTGATTACTATAGAAATGGGCTTCACTTAATGGGTTAAATCTGATAATTGACTATGTAGATGTTGGCGTCAGATTTTTACAAAAAGAGGAGGCAAAAAAAAGAAGGAAAATAGGACCGGATCAAGCTCCAACTGTCCAGTCCACTAATTGCACCAAATCAGGTCCTGAATTGACTGAACCGGGCCAAATTCTAGTTGGGTCGACCCCCAATTGGGCCAAGACAAACCATGGGGTGGCCCATTGGCGTAAGAACCAGCTGGCCCTACCCCTATTGATTTTAAAATAATTATTTCTCAGCTCTCATAGCCTACCTACGTACAGGCCCATAAGGAGGGGAAGAAGTGGGCCGCAGTCAGCCAAACAGGGCCCAATCCAGGCCACATCATCACTGCCTGCTCACCTGCCACCTCATCCGCCAGGTCACCATGCCTAATTGATGGCGTGGGGAAGCTGAAGGGACTGGTCAGGTGGGGAATTCAAGGGTCAGTCAAAAAATTAAAGCATGGGAGAACTCAAGGGTCAGATCAAGGCTAATTAAGATAGTCTTGAAGGAGCCAACGGTCATGTATGTACCACACCTGGCTGTCCCTTCATCTCCCCCCTATTCCTATAAAAAGAGAGGTGCGCCCAAGCCAAAAAGGACCAGCTGAAGACGCCGACAGGCTGCCCCTCTGCTGGCTGCTATACGCCTGCTCCAGCCCCCTCTGCCTGCTGCACGTTTGCATTTGCACCTGCCAGCAGCTAAGAGAGGAAGAGGAGGAGGAAGAAGAAGAGCATCTGCCTGCTGCCCTTCCAACGTGCACACCTGCCAGCGGCCTAAGAAGAAGAAGGAAGAAGAAGAAAGCAAAGGTAGGGGCATACACATATTAACTATGTAGCCCTTTAAGGGCACCCCTTCCTCCTCTTTTATGTTTTCTTTTCAACCCCTTCAATGGCCTAAATCAGCCTTCATCGTCATCGGCAACCCATGGCCCAAAAAAAAAGGTTCCTATCAGCCCTTATTGGGACCACCTAAAAGCCCATTTCTGCCTCCTTGTTGGCCCGCTGAACAAAGCTATAACAGGCCCATTTCGGCCCATAACAAAAGCTTCTGAACGGACCCTTCAAACAGGCCCGAAGTTGCCTTGGCTCAGCCCCCTGTTCATGACCCAGGTTTGGCCTCATCCCAGGCCCCCCATCAGCCCTCTTGTGGCACATCCGAACAGACCCCAAACAGGTCCTGTTCACCTCCAAAAAAGGAGACAAACTCGAAGTTTTCTCCAGCAGCCCCCTTGTGGCCTTCCGGGAAGACAGCAATCCGTGGATCTCCAAAAAGATGGGCAGCGCTGAGGCACTCAACAAGTAATGAAGCAGAAGGCGGCCATTTTTCCAACAATGGTGGGTAGGGGCGATGTCCCGGATCCTTTCGGAATCCGTACGATGGGCCGATTATTTGTCCGGGCGGGCCCTTACCCTATCATCAAGACAAGAGGAGGCGGTCAAGCACAAATCCTGCAGGCCCATTCCGGCTCACCTAACACTAAACCAAAACAACCCCTTTGTGGCCCAACCGAACAGGCCTCAAACAGGTCCTGTCTACTCCAAAAGAAATATTTGAAGTCCCCTCCAGCAGCCCCTTTGTGGCCTACCGAGAGGACAGCAGTCTAGGGAGATCCGAACAGGGGCAAGTCTGCAGCACTCAGCCAGGGTACAAAAATATGCCATTTTCAGCAATGGTGGGTAGGGGTGATGTCCTGGACCCTTTCGGAATCCGTACGATGGGCCGATTGTTTTGTCCGGGTGGGCCCTTACCCTACCATCAAGACCAGCAGAAGTGCAGAATCCACCATTTTCAGCAATGGTGGGTAGGGGCGATGTCCCGGACCCTTTTGGAATCTGTACGACGGACTGATCGTTTTGTCCAGGAAGGTCCTTACCCTACCATCAAGACAGATGGAGGCGCACAAGTCCAGCAGGCCCTTCCGGCCCGAAGCAATCTAGCAGGCCCTTCCGGCCCAAGAAGATTGAAGGCCGGCTTTGAATGCTGATGGAACTCAAAACCGGCCTAAAAAAATGAAAACAGAACTGCGAAATGCAAAAAATAAACTAAGGGTACCTTTTGGACGGCTCCCCCGGGTACATCCCGGGATGTCGATCCGGATGTCGGCGCGGGCATGCTCCCGCAGCCGATGATCCTTCCCCCAATTTTGGCTAAGTCATTGACTAGCCTTATTGGATGGGTAAACTTCACTAAGTTAGAAAATGACCGGCATGCCGTCGTAATGCCAAAATTTTCCAAAGTAGTGGAGAACCTATGTCGGGGGAAGGATCTATCATATCATACATTGATGTACTTCACCCCATCTTTCAATGAAATGAAGCTTTGATGTCAACATTGAGATGCATGAACCGGGCACCCAATAGTAGCCCGATGGGTCGGAGGCGATGCAAACCAACAAACTAAAAAAAATAAAACCAAAACAAAGAACCAAATCTGAAAATTCAAACAAAAAACAGAACTAAAAAAAAATCTGAAAGTCAAAACAGAAAATCAGAATTAAAAGAAATCTGAAATTCAACTTAAACTTATCCCGATTTAATCCAACAACTGAACCGGTTTTGAAACACATCAAACCGAAATCAGATTTTGATTAAATCTAAACAGATAAAATTCAGATTCAAATCAAATCTGTCAACCACCAAAATTTCAGATATAAATCAAATCTGTAAAAAATATAAAAATAAATCAGATAATCTGCCAAAAACAGATTCCAGCTGATTTAAAACACATCCAAGAAGTCTGGTTTGATAAAAATCTGGAAATCCACTGAACTTCATCCCAAAAGAAATCAAATAAACAACACTTTGAATATCTAAGTGGATCAAAACCAACATAAAAAACAGAAAATCCAGATTGTTAACTAAATCTAAAACCAAAATTCAGATTGTTAACAACAAAAAAAATCAATCAAACCAAAACCTCACAATGTTTTAAAACACTTCAAACACATAATTGAAATGAAAACAACCCAAACCGGTCAAACCCAAATCAAAAAGCCAAACCAAAACCAAAATAAACAACAAACAAATCAATCAAACAAATTGATTCAAAACCAAAAAATCAACAAAATCGACTTTCAAGTCAATCCAAAAATCAACCAACAAACAAATGAAATCAACCCGAACAAATTGGTTTGCATCTCATCGGACCCAAAAGGCCGCTGCCCTTTTGAGTTCTTTATTTTCTGTGGATGTGCATGTCTCCGAAAATAGGTTGCCACGACGGTTAATCAAAGGCGTTCAAGTTATTGCTTGATGTAAGCTAACGCTAGATACTCGCACCATCCGGCGGAGAAGGGTCAAAATCAAAATTTCAAAGAACCCGAACCTCGGTTCTTATATTTTTAAACTATCACCGAACTACCTAATATTTTAGGTATCATCTATTTTCCTAGATAAGTCCGGGTATCAAATATCTTTCTTTTTAAAAACAGATGCATAAGAAAGAGGTTCACACAGTAGACCAATTGAAGATTAGATTAGCCCAATTCTAATCTAATTGATATATATATATATATATATTGAAACTTTCGATGCTAACATGTAGCAAATTCGATCTAGGTTCAGCCTGGACGAAAACTTTTAAAATTTGAGGCAAGCAAGAAAAGCTTAAAAAATGATTATGTACTAATCCAACAGAGCTTAGTCTAATCTTGGCAAAAATCAGCCCTAGGATTGGGTTCTCACCTCCCTCAAGATCGGATTTACTTCTACCGATCTCAATTAGAATCGGTCAATCTTACAAATCATGAAGAAAAGAGGAAAGGAGTAGGGAGAGTTGTGGCAACAAGGTCTTAAGTGAGCCATCTCTTCCTATAATCCAGCTTTAAAAGAAGCCCCCCTATGACTGTTCTTTACATATATAAACCATGTGTTGGCATAAATGGCTAGAATAGCCAAACACTATTCTTGTGTTACAACCTTTCGTCAGATGAACCCGTGAAAATGGGTTGATGGAGCTAGAAAAACTGGAGGGCAAGAGGCTAAAAGTTTATGATCATATCAAAACATATGAGGCCAAGATGTCTTGAGTCTATGACAAGCTGGTTCGCGACAGTTTTTTTTAGAAGGGAGACCATGTTATGGTCAAATAGAAGGACACCATGATAGTTTAAAATTAAGTTTATCCCAAATTGACTGAACCCATACTTCATTGACAAAGTGTTTCAAGGTGGTGCCATATATTGTACTATGCAATAAAGTTTCCTTCCCATTGTTAAATGGCAAACACATTAAAAAATATCATGCACCCGAATATGATTTTCACAATAGTTGGCTGGAGAATGTATTGACTTTGTTTCCAAGTGGGTCTTATTAATGGTGAACTCCCTTACCCATGGATAACAAGATTAGAATTGGAATTGGTGGGTAGTGATTCGATTTGAATTGGATCGAATCTGCTGATTCAGGTCGATTTTCAGTAAGAAATCTGATCCGAAATTGGTCCGGATCGGTTCTTAAAAAAAGTATAATTTTTTTAAAACCTAAAAATGGAATAAAATTATGGAATATGCTCTTTGGGGCCGATTTCGGCCCCATTTTGGGGCCATATTGGTCGCCACAGCGTCATAGTGTCACCGCGTCACCGCTATAGTGGTCTTCCCCGCCTGATAGAGAAGAACCCTTTATTAGGTCCATCGGGATCTGATATGGGGTAAGCATAACAAATCTCCCTACCTGGAGGCAAGTCTTAATTTGTTTAAGAATCGCGAGATCGGAATCGGAGTCGGGATCGATGGGTACCGATCTGATCTAGATTGGTTTGATCCCAACCGATCCACTAGAATAAATGGGTAAAAAAAACACCGATCCCGATCTTAATCCGGCTGGAATAGCAAAAGAAAAAAAACCAATTAAATTTTGATTCCGATCTTGGCAGATCTCACTAGAACTTTTTTCCGGATCGATCCTTCAGTTGAGAATCGGATCAGCAAAAGCCAATCTGATCCTGGATCGGACGATTCCGCAATCTATGTATTCATCAACCAAATCGAAATCTCATTGTCTGGAGGCAAGTCTTAATCCTCCAATAAAATTTCAAAACCTATGGCCTGAAGACAAAACCCTCCAAAATAAACTTCGTTTCCCTATGGACTTAGCATAAGAATTCCGTACTATCAAGTCCCATAGGTACCATGGACAAAAACCTAAAAGAACTTTATAGCCTAGAGACAAGCCTTAATCCTTCAAAATTTTACGGTCTTGGGAAAGTTTTAATTCCTATCCAAATATCATATGGCTTGAGGAAAACCTAAATTCTCTAAAGAAAAAAAAGAGAAAGCTAAAAGAAAGATGCCCTAACAATCTTAGTTGGTCAATTATAATTAACTGGTTAAGGGCAAAATGTCAAAAAACAAACATGGCTATGACGAAAACTCAAAAGAGCGCTTTAAGTAAAATCATATATCTCCACTGCATGAAAACCTTAGTTGATACATATAGGAGAAAATGATGGAGGATTGATCTGGTTGAAAACCTAAAAGAACAGTTAGGTCAGTTTAAGGGGGGGGGGAGGGATTCCAAGCCAAAATTCAAGCCTGCCATGGCTCATTTATGAATTATCAAGTCCATTTCTTCATGTTCGAAATACCCGAGACTGCTTGAGCATCATTTCTCGAAGTCGTCATAGAAATCTGTGTCCCAAGTTGTTTATACTTGCTTTATACACAAGCAGGCACACGAAAGAGATGACGGATTGAGGCTCATTCAAGTATTGCCAGAAGGGTAAAGCAACAAACATTGATAGGCTCAGTAGAAGTCGGTTCTTGCACACTGGTCATGTCTACACGAAGTAATCTAGTGTTAAGACCAAGAGGGAGAAAGCCACATTGGAACCTTTGAAGAACGAAGCAGACACATCACCAAAGTCGCCCAACACCTGCCAGATGAGGAGATGATCATGCTATAAATGTAGCAAACTTCAGATATGGTTTAGATTTTTGTAATTTATTGCATGGAGTATTCCCTGCCAACTCATCGTCTTAGGAAAATTTTTCATGAGGGCACTTGTTGACACTAAAATGTTTTATATAATTATATTTGGAATCGCTAATATAGCATTCCAGAAGACCCTATCCTGATTTGAAAGCCTTTCACAAAATCATTCCAGCAGCCCCTGGCTGATTGTGAGAAAGAGAAATCTCAGAAAACCAGACATGAGAATTCTTGGGAAAAAGTCTTGTAAATTTCAGACCACTAGTCCGGAACCAGAAAACTGAAAAAAAATCTCAGAGAACCAGTTTGAGCCCCCTGTTGAGGCCTTAAAAACCCTTCAACCCAAACCTGAAACCTGTACCAAACCTGCTTCTAGAGAGGGAGCAGCAAGCACTCACTCTAGGGGTCAAGGAATCTCAAACATGGAGGACAGGGGAAGGGTGTGCACGGGCCCAGTATAGGCCCCATTCAAGCCCCGAACAACATGCCCAATATACGCCTAGCAGCATGTAGGGGTGGGCATGGTTCGGTTTGGTCCGGTTTGGATCATTTTTTTTCCAAACCGAACCAAACCGAATCACCATCTCAAATCGAACCGAAAATAAATAAAATTATTTAAATTAATTATTTTTTACATATATATACTAATTTTTAAGTTAAAATAATAAAAATAAATATTATTTTATTATAAAATTTATAAAAATATTATTTTTATTAATATTATAATAATTTTTTATATTTTTTTGATTAAATCGATTTAAACGGTTTGGTTTGGTTTAAATCGGTTTGGAGATTTTCCAAACCGAAAGGGAGTCCAAACCGAACCAAACCGAACCAAATGGGCTGGTTCGGTTTGGTTTCTCGGTTTGAACCGTTTTGTGCCCACCCCTAGCAGCATGTCCCTATCAAGCCATGGACAAGAAAGAAGACATGCCTTACACGGGTCCAATTTAGTACCATTAAGGCCCAATTGATTGTCCATATATAGAAAAAACATTAATGCACAATGAACAAACAAGACTAATGAAAGTTGACTCCATCAATGATTGCCGTCTCGGATCTTGGATTCATCTCAGGAGGGTGAAAGAGAAGAGATCTTGTGAGATTTTTGAAAAAGTCTCAGGAGATTGGATCTTGGATTTTATTTATGTAGGGTGTACTTTACCCAAAGATTGCCATCTCATATCTCAATTTTATTTCAAAGAGATTGAAAAGAAGGAATTTGAAAAAAATTCTCAAGAGATTGGATTCGAAAATTACAAATCAATATATATGTTTAAGTGTAAAATGTCATTTAATCTCTTCAAAATAAGTTGTGAGAGAATTAAAAGAAAATACAAACACAAAGAGACTGAACTATTCTTAACAGGAGACATACAAGGATCTTATGTTAATCTTAAGCTTCATCTTGAACAATATGAATAGAAAATTAATAACATCTTGGGTCAATTGTATATATATATAGTCATAAAAATATTGAGTTATTAAATTTTATCAAACAATAATCCCTATATGAATATTTGGATGAATTCTATAATAAATTAGACAATATATAAAGTAACCTTAACATGGCCATCTAACAAGTTAGGGGTAGTAATAGGTAGAGGAACTCAAGATATCAGAGATACTATATAAATATTCTCGTTTCGGCGATCTTGTTTCTTGGATGCGTGGAGAGAGTTTCTTGAGAGATTCTCAGGAGATCGCATTCCATGCTCTTCACACCTTGAAAACTAAATAACAAAGAAAATCAAGGCTAGTGGACGTTGACCCTTTATGCCTTGAAAATTATGACAAAAATGAGACTAGCAAAATTTGACCTTTCACATTTCTAAAACATTTAAGACTGGCAGAAGTTGACCCTTCACATCTTGTAAAAATCCAAAGGCAAGCAAAAGTCAATCCACAACAGAAAGACTTCATGCCATGCCATCTTCCTTCCATGGAGAGAACTGAGCAAGCTATGGGGAGCTCCTATCAAAACATGACCTTATGCCACCCAAGGCCAGTCCCTACGCATGGGGTATAGAGCCGTGCATAGATTTCATGTCAACAAGCTCTAAATTAGTTAATAGAAGCAAATTCATCCCATTGAGTTAAAAAAGAATTGTACATAGATTTCATGCTAACAAGCTCCAAATTAGTCAATGGAAACAACTTCATCCCATCAGGTTAAGGAAGATTTTTGCATGGATTTCAAGCCAACAAACTCTAAATTAGACAATGAGATCAAATTTTATCCCATTTGGTTAAGTAAGAGCTATGCATGAATTTTTATGCCAATAACTCCAAATTATCTCATGAGACCAAATAAATTTCTCCAAAACCTATAAAAGGACCAAGGGATTCATTCTGTGATTTTTGTATGATATTTATGACTTTTCATGCCTCCCACCTTTGCAATTATGTAAAATATCAAAAGTGGGTGAAATTTCTATTTTCAATGTATTTCCCATGTGTTGGCACTCAAAAAAATATTGCATGCAAGAATATATGATCTTGCATGGATCCAGGTCCTAGATGAATTAAGATCTATATATTTTTCACCCTATAGGATGTACATGTGTGATCAAGGAATCCGGAATCGGAATCGGAATCGGCCGGAATCGGCCGATTCCTGGGAAGGGAATCGATTCCGGATCGGTCCGGAATCGTTTTTTTTTTTGAATTTTTTTTTCGTCAAAAAAATTCAAAAAATTCAGAAAAATTCTAAAAAATATATGAAATGAGTTAGAATTTTTTTTAAAAATAACCAATGCATTCATCCACAGGACCACATCGAATAAATACTAATGAACTCCAATTGAAGACTTGAAGTTAAGTACATATTCGATTCCATTGATTCGAAAAATAAATGAGTTGATTAATCGTAAAAAAAATTACATCGTATCGATCTACTACCGATATCAGGGATATAGATATGGGTCTTCCTCACTCTCCTGCTGCTCGTGATGCTCTCACTCGTGCTTAGTCTTGTATCTTGTCCGGGACCGTATCCGTATGAAAATAATGCGATGCCGTGATGCGGGACGGGAAGGAGGTGCGCCATCCCCGCGCGCGTCGGCGGGCCGAAAGGATGTACCGAGCTGATGGGGTGCTTGAACCGATCACGAACCGTCTTGAATCGCTTGAACGGAGCGTAAAGCGCGAACGGGGCTTGAAATCCACCGGGCCCCGGACCCCGAGGTGTTGAACCGGGCCCATGACGCTGAACCGGTCCGAGAAACGGCCCACGAGCAGGCCTTAAAAGGGCTGAACCGGCCTTGAACCGGTCTGAACCGGGTCCGGGGAAGGCCCGAGCCGGCCACGAACCGGCCTCTGGATGGGTGAAGCCGGGCCGAACCGGTACGAACCGGCCCCTGAGCGTCGAACCGGCCTTGAACCGGCGGTCGGACCCGGTCAGGCGCTAAACCGGCGGTACGGCCGGTCGGCGGGCGGCCGTCGCCCGGGCCGGCCGACGAGCGAGCCGGCGCCGGTTCGGCCCGGCGCCTCTCACGCGGCGGGCCGCGTGGGGGGGGGTCGTGGCGGCCGGGCGGCGCCCGCGCGACCGCGCGACTTACTCCCCCGGGGGGGGGTCGTGGCGTCGCCGGGGGCCGGCTCGAGAAGAGAGAGAGTGGGCGGACGGGGGCGGGGCTCGTGGCGTCTCTCCCGGAGCCCCGACGGCGCCGGGGAGGGCGGCGGCCTTTGTCTTCGCGCACGGCGGACCCGGCGGCGGCAGCGGCGGGGGGAACGGGAGGGAAGGCCGCGGCAGCGGCAGGCGGAGGTCCCGAAGGCGCCGCCCCCTCCTTCTCCTCTCTCCTCTTCCCTCCTCGTCGGCTCGGCCCGCCGGAAATGGCGCCGCTCGCGGGGTCTTCGACAGGCAACGGGAGACGGGGCTGGGTACGGGTTCGCGGCGGCTCAATAGGAGGGAAGGGGGTTCGGGGAGGCTCCGTGGGAGGCCAAAGGCCCTGTGAAAGGGGTGCTCGTGGGTAGGGGTGGCGTCTAGAGGAGGTGGTGGTCGGTTAGGGCACCCGCGGGTGCGGACGGAACCGGAACAGGGGGGTACGTCGCGGGGACTTCCACCGGGGGGTTCGGCGGGGGAAGGGGTCCGTGGAGGGGTGAAGGGGCTCTTTGTAGGGGTCGAGGGGAGGTGAGGGAGCGAGGTGGGAGGGTCGGACGGACTGAGGCGAGATCTCGACGAAGGCGTCGACGGAGGTCGGAAATAGGACGGGATAGGGGAAGAAGAGGTACCGGACCTAACTCGGAGGTGGGGAAGAACACCGGGAAGGGGAGGGGAGGGCCGGGAGCACCGGAGGTGAGGGAACGACGCCGACGTCGTCGGAGGGAACGGGGGGGACGGGAGGAGCTTCTCCGCAGCCCCGAACATCCGTCTACATCTCGTTCGAGGACTTGGGCTCTTTAAATAGAGCTGGACATTACAAGATGGACCTCTGAAAACCACAATTACATATATGTCCTCTACAAGGACTAAAATAAAAGAGAAGGACTCGAAAGGACTCTAAATACTCAAATAAAATGCATAAAAATAAAAATATAATACTACGAAATAAAAGAAATAAATACGTCGTCTCCTCAAGACTCGGAAGACGCTATCTCCAAACAAACGGACGATCCGGTCCGTACCGGTCCCCATCACCATGCCATCAAGGTCGTATGGATCGGACTGCGGGACGACCGGGACGTAAGCAGAGGATGGTGGAGGCGGGTGGTGTAATCGGCTTTTGGTCGACGACCGAATCTTTGGATGCGTGACTCCATAATATAAGAATGCGGTGTCTGCTCATCCAGCGTGTAATACGGCTTTGGAAGCCGTGAATCGAAGACTCGGTGCTGGCTGATGGGCTGTGTCGTGCCGGTATGCACTCCTCGTCGTCATCACACAGGAGTGAGAAGGAGCTGCGTCTGTCATCTGGGGCAGGGACGCTGACGACCTCTGGCTCCTTCTCTTCACCTCTTCGGCCATCTCTGCGAAGTACCCGGAAGGACCGGAACCCCGAAAGTTTTTTTCAACTTTGCGGAAATCCTCCGTTTTCCGTGCGGTCACCTTTGTTTTCATTTTCCCCGGTTGCGAATGGGTGAGTAGCGCTGCCCCGGAGGGGCGGGTAGGCGGGGCTAAAGCTGCGGTGGGCGCTCATGCTGGGGCGGGAAGAAGGCCACACTGAGCACCGAAGTAGATGGAGGTGGAGGAGCATCCTCCTCGGCTTCGACACCGACTCTCCTTCGGCCGTACGCGGTCATCGGGATCGAACTCGGTACGCCAGTCCACTAGCTTCCCTCTCCTCATCCGGGAGGCGAAGTGCGTACTCCTCTGGAATATCCCGAGTCTATGTCCACCTCCTCGGGTGGTGGTGTGGCGGAGGAATGCCTCTGCTCGTACGGGCCACTGCGAATCGTGCGAAATCGTGCCTCGGCGGTCTTCTGTCGATCCTTGATGTTCTTTTATGCGCGGCCTCGTATTTGTAATGACGAGAAGACCGGCTTCTCGTCGGTACGAGGTCAACTGTTCCTCGCTTTTCGTATGTATCGGGTTGAATGTACCACCGGTTCCTCTCGCGATGGGAGGGGCGGTGCTCTGGCGAGTATCCGATCGATGGTCGCGAGTGGATTCCATCCGCTCTCGGTGTTCGCTGAACCCACCACTCGGTACGAAAAACACAGACGAGAAAAGGAAAACAATTAGCCCATCGTCACCCGTAACTTATATGAAAAGAAAAGAAATTCTTCATCGAATTATTCTATGTACCAGGTGACACTTTGTCAGCGAATATTTCGAGTCGACGTACGAGTATACGCCGACCCTCGTGCGTACTTGCATCGAAAAATTTTTAAAAAAAAATTAATTACTGGTAATGCTAGTCGAGGTATTTAATGAACTTCTAACACTTATCTCGGCCTACTGTCTTTCTGTGCGCCGAGATCGGCACGGCCGGCCCCATTTGGATAGCTATGAGTGTACCGCGTCACCTCGTTGTCGTTCACTTTGTCCTGCGTATTGGATGCGGGGGTTCGAAAAGTATCTGCTTGAATTTTATTAGTTAACCGTGCGTATAAGACAATTATACGACGAAAATAATTTTTTAACCAAGTTACCTACGAGCGTGGACATCGTGGTGCGGAGTCTTGTCCTATCGGTCATCGATGATCTTCCACCGCTTTTTGTAACCTACGGGATTTTTTTCTTTAATTTTCAGCTTTGCCGGTCCATCGCATCGTACAATGTGCCCGTCGGTCCACATCGTACGAGTCCAACCTCGGGGACAACTACCGGTGGCTCGATGATTGCGAAGTAGTAGGCAATCCTCTCCCAAAAACCTCTTGTCGGTGATGCGCTTCTCGGACACGACAAGAATCTCTTGTTCTTTCTTGTCGTACGAGAGTTGTCCACCGTATAGTTGTAATACTCCTCGGGTTGTGTGAACCTAACCAATGCGTACTGTGCCGGTGTAAACTCTCCCGTATGATGAAGTTAGTGTGGCAAATCGTGTCGGACCGGGCACGACAAGATCGTGCCCTCTGTGTGAGATCTCGTGATATGTAGGAGGCGGGGATGCGAATAAATAAAAAGATGTGATCGTACGCGCACACGACGAGTGTAGATACACCCTCCTCCCTTGCTATATCCTGCAAATGAGATCTATGGAATGTGCTGCACGGGGCACCCGGAAGATGTGCTTATGCCTCCTTCAACTTCCTCCCGGCCGCCTTATACGATGGTTCGTTGTCGGTGACAGCACTGAACCGCATTGTCCTCCCGAGCTCCTCACCACCCCATCAATGGAGAGAAAAGATGAAGTCGGCATTTTTTATCTTCCCGAAGCATCTGCCGACTTCGAAATGTGGTCCCCGGAACGGTACACCGAGAAGTTTATCATACTCCTCTTGGTGATACACAATCCACCCGTCGCACGTGATTGTGCAACCCCTCTCCTTCGCGCCAACCTTGAACCATCCGTCCACTCCCTCGGCCTCACGGACCTCCTCGTCGGAGCCCGGCGCCGTATGTGTGTGCCCGGGGCTTGCGAGCCCGGTCCCGACCTCACCCGGCATCCCACCGTCGTGCGGAAGTAGGGGCTGGTGAGTGCGTGTCTTCGGGATGCCTACATCGAGTTAAAAAAAAATGGGATCGAGGCTAAAATTAAGTTTAAGTACATAAAACACACATAATGTCGATTTTAATTTAAAAAGTGATACTGCGTGTAAAAACCACTTCGCGATGTGGCGAACGGCTCTCTTTGCGGCCGTTCTGTTGACTTCACCCCCGTTTCATTGCTGCTTAATCCCCGTCGACCGGCCTACTGTTTCTAAATAAATACTCGTCGCTCGGTGTAAATCGAGTCTTTGATAGAAAATAGAACCGAGCGGTATGGCTCACAATGTCTCCAGGGTCGAGGCTCTCGGTCCAGTAGGACGAGCCGATGCGTCGGCCCAAAGTGGGTCAACTCTGGACCCCGGACCCTCCTGCTCCCCTCACTCTGTCCTCCTCCTCGACGCCATACGCGCTTGCTAGCGTGCTAGCGCGTCTCGGCTCGGTCCGTGGACTCGTCCTCGCTCTCTCGGCTCAGGCTCATTGCTGCCTTCCACGCCTTTCCCCTTTCGAGGTAGGCGAATCGTGGTCCCCTCCTCTTTCGAGTAGCTCGTCGTGCGACTCCTCCCTCTGCTCGATCTAACGACCGTTGAGAGGCTCTACCTATCATGTATCCTCTCGTCCTCCTCGCTCTTCTCCCCAGGCACCTTGTCGCATTTTTTTACATTCCACTTTGTTCCGACGATATGTTGTTTCGGCCCGGAACACCCCCGTTCATCTCCTTCCCACCACCTGCACGCTGTACCCTCTTCACGGCGGGTCTACCATATGCCGTGTTCCCGACCCGTCGGAAGCACGTCTTTGGTCTTTGCGTCACCTTGATCGGCCATTGCTTAAATCTGCAAAAATTGTAAACAATGCACTTAAAAATGATTAGATAACATAAAAAATTGTTTTAGACGCTGTTCGGGAAACGGACAACTCAAGAAAACGCACCATTCGGTATGTTTAAAGGGTTACGTATTTGCCGGAAATGGTCGTAAATTAACGTACGGGAGTAACGAAATTTTCAGCGTACGAAAAGAACATCCGATCGATGTTCGAAACAACTTGAGCGGAGTTATTCGATCACAAATCACCGAAGTTTAACTCTACTCGGAGTCGTCGGAAACGTGTAAAAATAGGCGTATGGGATATCCGGAATTTTCACCGTGCGAAATGGACATATCCGGATAGTTCGAAAACTTAAACGGACTTGTTCGGACGAGAAATCGTAAGTTTAACGACACTCGAAAGCTCGTTGGAAACGCGTAAGAATGGACGTACCAAGTTTTTGGCGAAGAAATCTTACGAAAACCTTACAAAGATCGAAGAAGAGGTTGATTCGATGCCGATCCGAGCTTGAATCGGCGGAATCCTTTGAAGAACAGGCTTGGAATCGCCGGAATCGCCTGAATCGCCCCTGGAATCGTCGGAATCGGTGGAATCGGGCCGGAATCGACCCTGGATCGACGGAATCGGTTGGAATCGACGGTGGATCGACGGAATCGAGGCCGGAATCGACGGAATCGCGCCGGAATCGCGCCGGAATCGCCTGCGCCCTCTCCTTCCGCCGCGGGATCGACCGAGGGCAGCTCTGCGGGTCGATTCCCGGTCCAGAGTCGAACCGGGAATCGAACCGGGCCGGGTTAACCCGGCCTTCCGAAGAATCGGTCGGATCGACCGATTCCACATGGAATCGGTCGGAATCGGATCGATTCCGACCGATTAATCGGTCGGAATCGGTCCGATTCCACCGATTCCGTAATCAATGTGTGTGATTAGGTTACCAATAGCGTGATGCATGCTATGTTAACAATTAAGCACCAACAATGCTAAGTCATGAAAATTTGACAAAGTCACATAGAAGTTTGGACAGATTATATGAATTATAGGAGCATTGAGGTATTGGCTGTCTTTTATGGTTCCGATGGATAAGCATTTGAAGACATATATGGAAACATGTATATAATAAATGCAAGATCATATGCATACTGGCCAACAATAAAAAATGGATATCTTAATGGGATTTTGAGATGATTTATGTGCACAATCTAAAGATGACTCGTATGATAGCCAATCCAGAGATTGAGTGATTTATATTTCTATACTGAAATCCCAATATCAAAAAGACTATCGAATTTGAAACATGCTCAGACATATGCATGAAGAGATACCCTCTTTGATCTTGTCATGTTGAATAGTACATGCATGCTACTGCCGCCAAAGAGGACAAAGATAAAAAAATACATACGTTTGATAGGTTCATGATGCTAAATTGAATAGGAAGATCTTCTTCTATCTTAAATATATTAGGGTTTGGTTGTATACCCAACATGTGATAGCAAAAAAAGTCAAAGATGTATACCTAATATGGCTGAGGGCAAAAGGATGAATAAAAGTCTTCTTTACCAATTTCACTCAGCTGGTGGCCTGTATGACATGAAGAGTATATAATTCAGGTGTCTGGGATGTCACTAAAGCTATGTCAGCAAAATAGGGGAAAGGAGACCCTACTGATCACTGCCTATGCCAAAATAGGAGGGCAGGTGGCTGTGTTCAGATCCGATATAGATTGAGTGCCATGATACAGTCACTGGACTGGGTGATGTCAATGAAAATGAAGGGGATGATGACCTCCTTTTTTTGACACTGATAAGTGCTTAAGCAAAGGTTTGCTGTGAGACAAATTTGTGAGCCCTGATTTATATTTATGCATACATAGGCCGAACATAGACAAGGGAAAAGGTGAGAAAATACGAAGAATCTTACTTGATTGTCGTAAGAGCCATATGCAATCAAAGGGAAATCAGCTTCCTTCAATCCAAGACTAGTTGATGGCCTACTAGGCACCAGGGATGGCAGATTCGAAGCTCGATAATGCTGACTGCAAGAGGGAGATGCCGCGGCTACGAGAGGAAGAAAGAACAAAAAAAAACAGCATACTTGTCCGACCTGTCATCTGCATAGAGGGTCGAGTAGCACTCCTTCAAGCCAATTCAGAAGATGTCCAATTGTCCACTACAATAGTAGCGATGGGGGCGAAATTTGTTAAATAGTCTTTTACTGCTTTGTTTTTCTTAAGGAGTTTAGTTGTTTTTCTTTCATTTAGGTCCCGCAGAGGATATATCTGTAAATAGTTATATTAGGTGTCTTCTCTTGTAATTAGCCATTCCTCTTTTTAAGAGGAGGAGCTCCCATTGAAATGAACAGAGAATACATGGAATTTCAGGAGCTCTTTTGGGTGTCCCCCCGCACGTAGGGGCTGCTGCCCGTTTCATCCTCTGGTGATTAGCACCGCCTCCTCCTTGAAATCCCTGGCGTGGCCGGTTTCCCCTTCCTTTCTTCTGGCATGGTGCCGTTCTTCCCCCTCCCTCTTCTACCCTCTGGCCTCCGAGCCATTTGTCCTCTCTTCCCCTTCATAAGTTAACATTACCATCGCTAATGGAGGTTTCCCGATCGGCTTCCCCTTCTTTGGCTACTTCCGATATGGATAGCGATTGGGAAGTAAAATCCAGCACTGCCTTCATTGTCAACGTGTGGCGGTGCCATCGTCGGATCATCTGTCGAGATCGTTCGGCAACTTTGGCAATCCCCGGAGCCCATTCGAAGGCGGCGACAAGGCTTTCGATCTCGCGGACTATTCAACAACTGTCTGCGCCTGAATCTCCACCACAAGGTGAACGACACAAATCGTTCTCATCAACCTCTCGGGTATTCTCCACTGTCAAGATTCGGATGGTGCAACCTGGTCGGTTTCCCTTCAGCATTGAGAGAAGCATCGACCTAGAAGAACAGTGCGCAGTTGACGCCTGAGGCTTCCTCCGCCCTTGACCTGCCGTCTTGCGATTGAAATCCCTCGGCTTGGTCTCGACCACGCTGATGTCGCCAGTCAGCTTTCCCTTTGGCATTGAATCGATGCCTGAGGCTTCCTCCGCTCTCGACCTGCCATCTTGCAATTGGAATCCATTGGCTTGGTCTCAACCACACTGATGTCGCAATTACGATGCCGTCCTGTTCGTGGGTGAGGTTGAGCGAGACAAGGGTTTCCAAGACCTGATCTCACGAAGCTTTTCACCCGGTTGGACACCAAGAGGGGCCACGGGGTTGAAAACGCTCCACACTCACGGGACTGCCGCAATTCAGCCATGACCCCCCCTCCTGTTCAGGCCAACAAGAGGCTGCCCCGATTCTCTTGGACCCTGGAGGTGTAGATGCACTCCCTGATGTTTACAGCTTGGCACGCAGTTGGACATGCATACACAGGAGTCTGAGCACCACTGGCTCGACCCGATTCGGCAAAATAAATGGGATTTAGGCATTTAGATTTTAATTTCTACATTTAAATGTGATTTTAGCATTTTGGTTCAGTTTAGTCTCTTCTGTCCTGCATCAAGTAGGATATGAAGACCAAGGGTGATTTTGGCCAAGGGTGATGACTCGATAAGAAAAGAAGAGAAATGAGAGAAAGGCCAAAACTCCTTCGGGGACCAAAATCTTTTAAAGATAAAGTCAAAGGGGGAGTTGGGTTCTTGTCAACTTCAAAGGAAGATGCGCCGGCTTGTTCTTGTGCCAAGATTGTCAAAGGGCATCTTTAGATGAGTCAATGATGTATTTAAGTATGATGTGGAGTCAATGGAACATCTGAACCTAGGTCAATCTTAAAGAAATTGCATCTCCTCTTGATCCTAAATTCTTAATTGGACTAGGGTCGATGCATATCTCATAGAAGAAGATTTTCCAATCATTGGCACATGATCCAATGACAATGACTAGTCATGATTTGATAATATTTAAATGGAGGAGACAATGTGTTTAAGATGGCGTAAAATCTAATGGCTAAGATGCATTTATGCTTAAGTCATGGATCCCACTTTTACTGGATTCTTAGTAAGATATTGGATCTTGCTTAATTATGATTGGTCATAATTAAATGGAAAATGGATAAGATGATGATGGCGTAAGAATCAAGGGATAGGATGCTTCAATGATTTAAGTTTTGGATACCATCCTTATTGGGTCCTTATCAAGATATTGGGTTCCACTCAATTATGATTGGTTATTATTGAGAGATATTTAAATGAATGAGATAAATTGTATATCAATCATGAAAATAATCCAATTTCTCATGATCCAAGGGTTGAGATTTAATGATGGAAATTAAATTAGTTTACAAGATCCAGATGCAATTTATATGTTCATGATGATGGGCTATTAAGATACATGAAATTAGGTCCTTTTAATGCTTATTTTCGGTCCATCTTATGTCTATTTAAGCATTATTTCGATAATCTTAAAATGTAGGAGCTAATAGTTAACATAGACCCTTGGATCTTATGCTACAAGATGAGATCTTATATTAAGTAGGATGTTGAATGCACAAACTAGCTGGGAATGGGCTGAATTTCGGCCAAATGATGCCCATCTGATGGGGTAAGATGAGGTTGAGGGAGATAAGCTAAATGGGAGATAAGGTGGTTGGGTGTAAAAATTATCTTAGAGAAAATGGTGATAAAAATGAGATAATGTTCAAAGTAAGATGATGATAGAATGAGATGGGGTGAGGTGTTGGCACACCCCATTCTAAATTTTAGGGCATTGAACGTACAAGGGAGGTGGGAAAGAGCTGGGTTCAGCCAGATGTAGATTGGGTTAGCCCAATTTGGGTTAATTCTAACCCGGGTTTGATTAAAGTGCTCTCGATCTACTGGATATCGTAAATTCTGACCTAAATCAATTAAATACACCTTGAATTAATCTCAAAAAATATGAAATGAGCTCTGATGACCATTGATCATGTGATCTATCAAGATGTGTGGCTGAGATCTCCCGAATTGTATTTGAAATTTGATTTTATTAATTTTCTCGATTGGTGTAATTTTGGCTATCGATAATATCAAAAATTGTAATGAATTAACTTCTTCCATTGGCCAAAATTTATTTTTCATGCATCAATATTCTTAAGACAAAAGTTTTGGGTCAAGAAATTGAAAATTTCAGCTCATGGGTCGATCCGGGAGTTGCTTGGACAATTATGTCCCTGGTGTTATTTAATACGGATTTTTGCCGGATTTGATATTCCTTGCATATCTTACCAACCGGTGGTTAGATTTTCGATCCATTTCGAGCGTTGTCCAGCTCTATCTGATGTTAACAATATAGTTAAGTTGGAATTTCATGATAGAGTTTTAACTTGTCCCAAAGTGTCGGGGGCAAAGTGATCATTTTTGATCTTTCAGTGCCCGTTTTCCATGTTTTGGGCACTGTTGCGAAGTTCTCGACTGGGGCTATGCAATGAGCACATTATCTTAGGCATTTGTAGCCTATCAAGTTATGTAGAGGCATTTCCAAAGCCTGTTTACATCATCTGGGGCTTATTTTATCAAATCTGGGTAATATTTTCTGTACTGGGTTCGGCATTGCTCACATCTGTGTCAAGCGAGCCAAATGGAAAATATTGGCGCAAACGGATGTTAAATCCCATAATGTAAAAAAGGAAATAATATTTAGGAAGAAATTAATGCAAGAAGGGGGAGCAATTATGATGGGAAGGAGAAATCCTGTCTTCCTCATAATCAGGTTTGACCTAATCCTATTAGGATTTTGATCAATAAATAACCCCCTCCCTTGGGTGACGTAAATTCCCATAATCTAAAATTTTTTCCTGCACATGCCACTAGCTGCCAACCTACCGTGGCTGCCAACCATCCCTGCCAGTAGCCCAGCTACGTTGCCTGTGTGTGCGTCCAGCCTGTATGCACTGCTTGCCTTGACTGCACCGGTTGCCTACCACTCATGTGTTCCATGCAAACAATGGTCATGACCTGTCAACATCTTGGTAGTTGGGTAACTTCATCTTTGTTGGATGTCTTAATAGGTGTCTGTTGTGTTTCATGCTTACTCCAGCCAATCATCCTTGGCCCTGATGTGAAGCTGCATGTTAAGGAACTCCCTAAGAATAGTGTGTAGTTTTGAGTGGCATGCAATGATTGGCAGATTGGATTGGCCGACCCTTGCTGATCCTGATCCGGAATCAATTTTTTTTACATGAAAAAAATTCTGATTTTGATTCCGATTCGATTCCAGCCAATTTGGCTTGATTCTTTTTAAAAAAATTCTGGATTCCGATTCAGCCGGTTCTCAACCAATTTTACTGATTTCACCGGAATCGATTCTGGATCGGTTCTCCAGGTGGTAATCAGATAGAGACCAGCTTATCCGATTCCAGAATCGTCCAATTCCGATCTGATTCGACCAATTTCGTAAACCATGGTGGCATGCCTTGACAATATACATTGGAGGGCCAAATGCCACATGTTTAAGCAAGTTTCTGTTATTGCCTCACATCTGAAGTGTGAATATAAAGAGTTTCGGGGGGGGGGGTATTTGTGCTGTGAGTGACTTGGGAGTATCTAGAGGGTGGCATGGTTTGTGACTTGCTGCCATGCAGGGTGCCAGAAATTTTGCCCTTCAGTTCAGAGATCCTAGGGGAAGTGCACATAGGCTATGCAACAGAGAAAGAGATATAGACGTGGTTCACAGGAATCAGCCATTCTATATCAGGATCAGAATAGGCTGACCCATTTAGGAGGGGGGACTCCGATCCACACCCGGATTCTCGTCTGAATTGGTTGGAATTGACCAAATCAACCATGGATCAGACTGATTTGGCCTGCTGGTGCTGTCGCGTAGCCAGATCCGGAGTCCTGACCATGGATCTATGATTCGATGACTTAAAGCCATTGGATTCAGTTGTATTGGCTCTATTAAACCCTCGGATTCTGGCAGTAATCCAAGGGCTAGATTGAACCAAAGTCCCCTTCCGAATGTATCTATATTATTTTTTGAAGAACTGATTTGGACTGGTTTGAATTTGTTTTCTTCTCTTGAATTGGCTGATTTTGCCAAT
Source organism: Cryptocoryne crispatula var. balansae (assembly GCA_036172225.1). Classification (NCBI taxonomy): domain Eukaryota; kingdom Viridiplantae; phylum Streptophyta; class Magnoliopsida; order Alismatales; family Araceae; genus Cryptocoryne; species Cryptocoryne crispatula. The sequence goes on from CM069922.1 coordinate 33,059,539, forward strand.
CCAATCCAGATCGGATCAGAATCGGCACTAGTTGATCTGGTCTCTAATCCTGATCCTGCCTTGAATATAGGTGCTGCACAGCATAAAAGTGGGTATAGTTTCAGGTGTTTCAATTCAACAATTGTGTTATTCATAGCTTCCTTTGTCTACGTGGTAGTGTTTTGAAGATACCATGGTTCATAAAATTGGTCGATCCGTATTGGAATTGGTAGACTGTAATCTGGAGTGGGCATGGGCGAATTTGAGGGGGGGGGGCTTCAATCCACTCTGGATTTCCATCTGAATAGGCCGGAATCAACTACATTTGTATGGATCAGGATCAATTCAAGTTGATTTTGGTGATTTTTGCCAGAATTGTCTGCCCAAGGTGGCAGCAGGGTCCTGGAATTAGCCAATTCTATCGATCTGATCCATATCAAATCGGAATCAGCTCTAGCTGGTCCAGTCTCCTATTATGCTTTATTCCGATTCCAGTTTCTTTGGAAACCCCTTTCTTTGGAAGAGAATGTTTACAGAATGTCTCACTTTTACATAATATGTCTACTAAGATCTAGTGATGGGTTCAAAACTGGATGAGGTTAAGTGCTTAGTTCTTTCTTCCACTTCAGCTTTTCCATCAATTGGAGTTTGTAGTTTTTTCTTTATGGTTCCATACTTCCATCTGATAACATTCTCTTTTGAGCTGTGTCCTCTTTTAGGTAATCTTTCGAAACATTTCCAGCTACCGCATCAACTTTTCTCTCTGCCCAAAGTTAGTGCTGCTTTTGCCATATCCCATTCTTTTAATCCTACTCTGCTACATCTAAGTTTGTTTAGAAGACTAGCACAACATTTTGATCATCAGGTGCTTGATCCCGCTACTCTTCTACTTTGTCCTTGAACAACTCCTTTGTTCTCTTGATTTGTAATCTAAAGAGCCTAGGCTTGCTATTATTGCTATTGTTAATGCTAAACAAAAGGGGATGGTGGTCAGGCACTCTTTGGAAGACACTTTGCCTTACATGGTGAAAATGTGGTTGACCGATTTGATGAGGCAATTCATTCAATATGGGACTTGGCCAACTTGTTAGTGCACATAAATGCTCAGTTGTCAGGATTGACTAGGACAAACGAACATCCTTTGACCCAATTGCCTGAATAAAAACATCTCTTGCATCCACCAATGCTGGTTGAATCTCTCCTCTGGTTGGACCATATTGAGCCCTCCCAAGCACAAAAGAGGAACTGAGGATGGTTGGGTTTAGAATGAAGCTTATCTATTTCTTCTATGTAAGGGATTTTCAACTTCTCAATAGGACCATATACAGCAGTAAGCCTTCACATTTGGCCTGACTTTTTTTTTTTTGAGGTTCAAGGACCTGAACTTACCAATTAGCTGAAAGCATTGTTTTTTAGGCGTCGCCTAGGTGACAAGGTGCCCCCAGAGGGGGCAAGGCGATGGGCACCTAGGCGCCCATTGTCTTAAATTACTATTTTATATATTTTAATAATAAATAATGCTAATTAAGTGTCAATATCACATAATTAAGTTGTTTTAGAGTAAAAAAACTAGTTCTAATAGTTAATTTGACTATAAATTAACATTTTGATGAAATAATAGCTAGGCTTAAATGATTTCTTAAGTGTTTACTAATAGTTAATAGAATTTAAATAGTAAAATTAACTAATTTGTCTAGTTATTTAGTCTATTTAACTATTCACTTCCCACATTATTAATTGATTTGCATGGTGTCAAAGTTATTTTGCATCATTTTTACATATATATTTGTTATTTTATTCATTTTACTATATAAAAAAGGCATCGCCTAACGTCTCGCCTTATCGCCAAGGTGCCAAGGCGGTACTATGTCACCTTGATGGCTTGATCGCCTTAGTCTCATTGAAAACCTTGGCTGAAAGTGATCTTCCAGATGATCCTTGTTCTACCATAATCCCCCCACCAACTGTGCCTATGGTTGCTTTGACAACTTTTCTGTCGATCCCCACCATGGAATGCAATCTTCTGAGAATCTCTTTCTTTTTGTGCATCTGAGAAACGAGATCGCCAAAACGAGAATAGTTATATTATATCTCTAGTTTCTTAATTTTCTTCTCCTATTACTACCTCTAACTTCTTAACTCCATATTGGACAAACTACTTATATCGTATATATTCTCTCATTTTATTTTTAATTATTATTTTAATTAGATGGCCTTGTTAAGTTTGTTTCTTATATTGTCAACTTTATTATAGAATCTATCCAAAGATTCATCTAGACATTATTATCTAATAAAATTTTATAACTTAATATTTTTTATGACTATATATACAATTGACCCATGCTGTCTATATCATTCTCTGGTTACAAAATGACCCCATCTCCATACTGGTTCAAAATGAAGATTAGGTGTGACATAAGATCTCTTGTATTTCTCCTGTTAACAATAGTTCACTATCTGTAGTTTGCTTTTAATTGTTTGTGAGCTCATTTTGATGTTGAATATGAGTTCTCTTGTCACTTTTGAAGAGATAAATGACATTTTACATTTACATATGTACTTTAATTGACAATTTTGAGATTCAATCTCCCAAGATTTTACGATATATCTTCAAGATCTCTTCTCTTCAGCTTTCTCGAGATATAATTGAGATGCGAGATGATAGTCCTTGATCTCCACCAATATGTTGAAGAACCTCTACATTAATAGAGCCCATTTGGGACTCTTGAATGCCCACCATATCCAACCTTTCATTCTGTAAAGTTTACAGTTTTCCGCTTTCCCTTTATTCCCCAACAAACTTTTCTTGTCTGATGATTCTATAAAGTTCACTAATTTTACGCTTTCCCTTTATTCCCAACTGTTGTGTAAGCATATTCATTTATAACTAAGCCTGCCCTATTCCCTTTGTTCGTTGGTCTGAATGCATCTATTTGGATATCTTTCTGGAAGAGCAGCTTCTCCCTGAACCCGATCTTTCTGCCATCCTTTGTATCCCTCTTAGATATACAAAGTGCCTAATCTCTGCATAACTTTAAAAACCTCTTGACCACCTCCTCGCTGTCAATAAAAGATATCCCATAATCCTTCTCAGCTCTATGATAGTATCATCATCCCACACAGCTGGTTGGATCTCTACTAGCGGGACTAAATCTAAAAAGACACCTGCATTTTGACCCACCCACTTTTATGTAAAAAGAGGGATTTCTTTCTCAGCTTCACCCTTGTGATGCAACACCCCATGCACAACAACCTACATCGGGTGTGACCATCCACCCTGTGCAGATAGCCTTGAGCCTCCAGACACACTGCCTCCTGCCAAGATTTAAAGGCAGATGACAACCTTAATAGGACTGAACTGAACTGGGGAAGGGCTAGCTCCCTCAAACACGAGACGCACCCCTGTCATCACATAGTGGAGGAAGCTTAGAGAGACTACCTGAACCTCCAATATGGGGTAGGCTGACCTTCGCAATGGAGCCTCCCAAAATCTCCCATGGCAGCTTTGCAATCGTCTTAGGGAGGAGCAGCTGCTTAACCTTGCTGCACACAGGAGGATCAGGGAGATGAAACTCAGAAAAAGCTGCTGCAGGGGCTCCATTCAACAACTTGAGGTAGACTGGCTCCAGACCTGCCCTCAGGATAGCAAGAATCCAGCCAGGCATGTACCACAACACTAGAATCCGTGGATCCAAGGACCAGAGGAAGTGGGAGATCCAAACCTGTGTCTGAAAGGGAGTTCTGCTGTGGAGTTTCTCTATCCTCTTTCTTCTACCCAGATGAAAGACTGGTACTGCTCACCCTCGCCACCTAAAGGAAACACCGCTGCCTCTGTTAACAATGCTTCCATCAAATCTCAGCCCCAACGACTTCAAACCTGCCAAGTCCATTCCAGCACCAGTGTCATCTTCAAGGCAGGACCAGCCCTTTTCCAAAACATGAAGGAGCCAGGGCACTCAGTCTTCTCCGACAGCTCTGATGTTCTGCAGCATCTTTGACCACATTCTCTATATCCAGCTGCTGGAGTGTAGCATCAGTGTCATGTAGCTCCAGTTTTGGCAGTAAACAATGTCTATGCTGCCCAGAGATCGACAGGGAGCCTTTGCACCCACATTACTTGGATGGACTTCCTGTCACCAAGTTAGCTTCCACCTTTGACTTTCAGTTAGAGATCTCCTCTAGTCCTTCTGCCCCTCTGAAGACATCAAGACACAACTTGGTACCAATTCTGCCAGTATGGAAGTGATGGGGATCGGTGCAGATCGGATCATCCGTTTGTTCGGAGATAGCGTATTCCGGGTCGGAGATGATGTAGCTATTTCTTTTATTTCGTAGTGTTAGATTTATTTTTATGCATTTTATTTGAGTATTTAGAATCCTTTTTATTTTAGTCCTTTAGACGACGTATATGTAAATAGTCTTCTAGGGTTCTTATTTTGTGATGTCCAGCTCTATTTAAAGAGCCCAAATCATTGAATAGAGATGGAGATGGATGTTTGAAGAAGCCAATGGGTTTTCTCCTCCCCCCTCTCGTTACCTCCTCATGCCCTCACTCTCGGTCTGCTATCCCTCCGACGTCGGCATCGTTCTCCCACCCCGGGTGCTCCGGGTCTTCCCTTTCCCCTCTCGGTGTTTGTCCCCACCTCTGGAGCTAGGTCTGGTGTCGTTTCCCCTTCCCGTTTGGGGTTCCAACACCTGTCGACAACCCCCGTCGCCCCTTTCCCAAGGTCCGTATGGACCTACTGCCTCACCCTCACCCTCCTCACACCCCTACGGCACCTACACCCCCTACTGGGAGTTCCCGAGTTCCCTCCTTCCTCCGGTGCCCTCCTGTAACTGAACACCCCTGCCCTAAACCTCCCGTTCCCATCCAAACGGCACCCCCACCACCGCAAGCCCCTTTCTCTAGCTCCATTGACCCTCTCGTAGGACCCCAAACCCCTTCCCCGCAGGACCACCGCGACCTGAACCTCATCCACTTCCCCTTTTCCGGCGGACCTAGGTGACGATGATGAATAGGAAGGAAGAGAGGAAGAAGCGGAAGCTGAAGACGTTGACGGAGGGTCCCCTTTGGGCCCCCCTGCTGGCTCTCCCCGACAGCGACGTCCTCTGCCTTTCCTTCCCCGCGCAAAGACCCACAGCGCTGCGAAGACCTTGGGGTAATCGGCTTCGTTGGGACATCCTGCACATGTGAGTGGGGCGTGGAGACCCCCTCCCCCCTGGGTGGCCACCATGCGCTGCCATGACCCCCCCGACTGGCCGCGCAGCCACCTGACGTGGTTCGCTCACCAACCGGCCAACCCTCCGGTTTAATGCCTAGACCGGGTCCGGCAGCTGGTTCGCATCGGTTCAGGGGCCAGACCGCCTAGTTCAGGCCGGTTCAAAGCAGTCTAGGGCGGTTCAGGCTCCCAGAGGCCGGTTTGGGGCCGGTTCAGCCTTCCAGGAGCTGGTTCAGGCCGGTTCAGGTGCTTTAAGTCTGGTTCAAGGCATTTTGGACCGGTTCAGCAGTTGTGGGCCTGGTTCAGCGGCCGTGGGGTCCGGTTCGGTGGATTTCAGGCCCAGTTCAGCAGTTTCCAATCAGGTTCGATGTGGTTCAGTGCCCATTGAACTGGTTCAGCTTGGTTTTGGTTCAGTTCGGTGTCCGCCAGCTCCGTTTGGGCAGTTTTCAGCTCGGTACACACCCGGTGGGCACATTTGGCATGCGGCATCACATAGTGTCCTTCCCTCGGGCCCACCGACATGAGTGCGGATGGCGGTCTTCTTGTCTCTCATCAGGAAGGTTATGAGACCTTCACCACTAGGCAATGACTGCACCAGTCTTCTCTGTTTCATGCCTCAGTGAACCATTAGTCATTGACCTCCCTAGCAAAGTGTAGAGCTTCTTTCAAAAAGGTGATCACCTGCTGCATGGGATGAAAAGCCACAACTGGCTCAGACCAGAAGGGAGGACAAACAACCTCGCAGTTCTAGCTCCTGTGGCCCAACCCAAAGCATTGGTGGCACCGTAATGCATTGCAGCGCTCCCTTACCCCATGCCCAGGTTCAGGGAGTTGCTTCTTTGGCAGCATGGAAGGTTCTGGTGCAAGGGCGGCTGGAGCAGCAACACGTTTCTGGATGAGCATCACCTTCTGCTGTTGCTTGCCAAGGAAGAGGCATCCTAAACTTGCAGGAGCCTCTAGCAAGGGTGACCTGTGGTGCAGTCCTCAGATACCACTCTGCCCAGGAGACCGCCTGATGGCTTCAATCTCCCCATGGATGACATACCTGAACCATGGTTCCTGAAACAGAAAAGTTCACGTTGTTCTTGGTGCTTGTTAGGGTGCTTATTAAAAAGTTCTTATGGATTGTGGCATTTAAATAAAAAATGGAGAGTTTCACCAACGTGAATTACAAGTAAAGGTATTGATCGTGAGTTATGAATTCCAACTTGATTATTAAAGCCATGTTTTTAAATTCTATTTCTTGCAATTGTCACCTAGTGCTTGGCATGGAAGGACTCATACACAAGCTTTTTTGACCAATCACTCTTTGTTGCTTTTCATGTTAAAACTTCTGTAAAAGGAGTTGAGTTCATTATTATACCTTTATTTGGTTATTATGCCCATAGTAATTTCATTTCAGTTTCAGCATTGCTGTTTTAGCAGTGTCTGTAACATGTACTTTGTTTCATTCATCTTTCAATAACTACTTTAGTTCTCTCCTTAATCCATGTTACCTAAGCGGAAGTCAAGGATGCCAATAAACTTATTTCAAAATTTTCTTTGCTGAAAATTTTCATTGTGAGAAGTCAAACTTTTCATCTATGATTAGGTTATTTACTATCTGCATATATCTCATTATGACTACTAACATTGTTGGTAAATGATCAACATGGATTCTGATATTTTGTTTGCCATTAGTTTTTGCCACAAGACAGAGTGTGTGAATTCGCAAAGCTAACCCCCATACAACTCTTAGAAGAGACTGAGAGGGCTGTTGGTGATCCAGAGTTACCAGTTCAGCACCAAGCTTTGATAGAGAAAAGTCAGGATATCAAGAGACTTGAAGTGGTATTTGAGCATGTACTTTTTATAGTTTTGAGAAATTTTTGATATCAACATTTAACTTCTGATTTTCATTAACAAACTCAAGTCAACTCAAATGAGCATTATTTCCATTATTGTCAAAGAGACGCACAAGCGATAAAATGGTCTGGGCAAGCTAAAGTTCACGACTACTCTTTTCTAAGGCGATAAATCATCTACTTTGGTTGCTTTGAACTGCTTAAGTTAACCGGATCTGTATGAGGTGGATCCGGATGATTCTTATTGGGCCTATTTTGTTAAACTTGTTTAGTTGTTTTGTATTAATTCCTTATTCACGTTTTTATGCATAGTTGTCAATGCACCAGCCTAAGCACCAGCTAGGCAGCAAGCACTTTTCTTGTAGCGCCTTGCCAAGGTGCCTTGTTTGGGGCCAAAAAGGTACTCGTCTTGGCGCCTAAGGCACCCAAGGCGTCCGCCTTGCCCCCGAAGGTGCCTACCTAGGAACCCAAGGTCCTATTCATGACTAATTTTTTTTCATACCAGGGACATTGCCCCCTGAAACCTTTCACAAGGGACGCTGCCCCCTTAACTCCCGCGGCTTGACCGCGCAAGTTAATCTGCGATTCGTGGATGCCAATTTAATAATATTATAAACATATTTCATTTTTACTTATACCATTATATATGGTTAAGATTTGTGATTACAAGTATATATTGTATACTTAAAACTTAAGTTCTCTTTTAATCCTGTTTCTTCTCTCACTTTGATATTAGTTATTTCTTATAAAATATATATCAATACATTCATAATTACAAAAAATAAAATTATATTTACATAAATATGTATACATGTATATATGCTTGTATGTATATATAAATATATATAGTGTTAACATCTAATTATATATTTGTATATATACATATACATATATATATATATATAAACATCTAATACCATCACCTTGACCGCTTAGGCAACGCCTAAGCGGCCACTTTATTGCCCAAGTAGATTTGACACCCTTTTTATGTCTTAGGCACCTTGTCAGCTTGACAACTATGTTTCTATGTACTATTGAATGTGTTCTTTATTGCTATTATTTGCTTGCTATATTTTTGATATTGGCAAAAATGGATTGCATGTTGTATGTTGTGGATAAATGATTTACATATTTTCATTAAAGAATGATGTCAAAAATATTTTGTAAGTCATTTTATCTTTTTTATTTGCATATAAATTTTATGTTCATATATTTCTCATTGATAGGAGTTTTTGGTTGTATTTGTTGGGCCGGCTGCTCACCCCACCTAGTTTTATCGGCTACTTCTTAAGTGGTGCACTTCGTTGCTTAAACTTCAAAAGGACCGTAAAAGGACTGTTGGTTGCTTTGTTGTCTTGATAACCATAATTATTTCCAAATTATTTGGTGGCCGACTATATGAATGCTCTATTTCTACTTTGGATGATTTTCATCTGCACTAAAATGTCCATAACTTTTAAATTATTGAACTTCCAATTCATTTTGAATTACACCTCTTGGTTAATTTAGGTTTAGTTGTGCTCTCTTGTGTCCTATGATTAATGATTGTGGGATCAGAATTGGTGAGTCCCGATTCTATTATAATCCAAATTGGAATTGGCTGATTCTTTGGGAGGATCCAGATGGGTCTATTTTTTCTTGAAAAAAATTACCAAAAATCAGAAATGTTTAAAAATTGGAAAATATTAAAAATTAACATCTAAGCATGTATACATAGCATTTTGCTAGTACGAAGATGAGTACACAAATATATGAATATTAATGAGTTGTTCTAATAAGGATACATGGTACAAATACTATGCAATGAGATAGTACTATTGTTTTATCAATATTTGTGACAACTCTCATGCTAATATGCTGGTACTCATTCTCAGAATTTTTTGAAGTTCATTGTGAATGAGAAGTCATAATGGGCCTATATCCATTTTTAGATAGTGATTGGGCTGTCATTAAACTCGTATTGTACATCCGTTGGTGGTTGTGTAGATGAAATATGTATTTGCAATGCACTTATATCTAGTCTATTTGGATAACACTTTACTATCCTATTTGTATCAATGCTGACTTTGACCTCTAGAATGTTGGTGTTGGCTTAAATCTTGCTCTCTCACTGGGCCTATATATGAGCCTATATCATCACCTCCATCTCAACCTCCACCCAAACCTCTTTTATGTTTTTGTGGAATTTTTGCAATTGCTTCTAAATCATTGCTTACGGAAGAGGGTGTTTGTGTACTCCCATTTGGAGTCACAAGTCTTCTCTTGATTTCTAATTTTCTTTCTTTTTCAACTTATTTTTCTACGTCCAATATTATGTTGGTATCTTCTTCAAATGTTTAAACATTTGAAAATACTTGAACTGGCCTTTGTCTTCTATGAACTTTTCTGTCCTGAATATACTGAAGGTTGGAGCTGGATCTAGAACTACTGTAGGCTGTGTTTGTCGTTGGACCTCTTCAACTTTAGTTTGTACATTGTCAAGTTTCTTTTCCGCCAATGTATGAACATTTGGGTCAAACTTTGGAGATGATCTCTCATCTATCCTCCATTTGTACTTCAAGTAGATGTTTTTCTTGGAAAAAAATATTTCAAGTCAATATCAGTGGTCTCTTGTCCTACTTCTCCAGCTTCTTGTTGATATGCTCGACCAACGAGTCTTAAAAATTTTTCTTCATATTCTTTGCTGCTCTTGATATTTCTGATTTTCACATGTTGTAATTGCATAATACCAACTTTTTTACCATGTTGTTAGCCTATTCCTCCTCCGTGTGGATAAGAGTGAATGTCCTCTAATGCCTCTCGTATTGCAAATAACTTGTGTTTTGGCTCAATATGTGAATTGTAATAGTAGCAAGTGGATTCTATCCACTTATGTTCATTTTATCCACCGGTCAACTGCAAGAAAAGGGAATAACACAAACACCAATAACTTTATAATACATAAATATTATAAATAGAAAATTTGAAATCATCAACTTGGTCATATTAAGAGTAATCTTGTTATATGATTATCTCGAATTTAGATTTGAGTGAACACTAGCTCTCATCTTATATGATTGCACTTGTAAATTAAAATAAAATTATACTAAGTCTTCAATGAGTAACACATTGAGATAACATATGATTAAAGTCTTTTTACATACTTCTGACTCAACTTATATTCTGTCTTGTTGGAGTTCTTGGAAGATGCTAAATGATTGATAATGTACCTCTCAACATCTCAATGTTATCACACACTTGTCCTCTATATTGTATTCTTAAGGTTTTAAAAAATATCATGCACCATTAAATAAATATAATTATCTGCTACATTAAGAAGGCAAAAGAAATGAATTATACATAAGGATATTTACATATTGCATGAATGTCATGGTGTAATGTCTTATCCCATGGGAAATATCACGAGAACAATGATCTTTGACCAGTTCTTATGTAACCCTTTGGATGCATCTTCTTTATTTTCGTCTTTTCTTTATCGATTACATTGTATAACTGTATAATTATCTCATGCATTTTTTTCATTAGAATCCACCAATCTCAATATTTGTAAATGAGGTTTTATGGTGGACAAGTATTAATGAATTCTCTCCAAACAACGAATATCCACCATTAGATGCTCCAATTTAGCTAGGATATCGAATTGATCTATTTTGTTATGCAAGTGAGCCATATGTATGATATGGTTTGGAGAATTAGTAAACCAGACCAATGCTTGCCAATGTTTGTGTAAGCTCTCCCATGTAATAAAATGACTAGAAAATCTTCGAGTATGCTGTCTCATGATGTAGAGCAAATGAGAATAACTATAAATGAAGCACGTGATCAGTTGTGTTTGACTAACAAGTGTGCTGACAGTAGCTTCTTTGTCAATGTTCTCAAGCATGAGTAGATGGAATGTGTTGTACATGGAACCCAAAATAGATGCCTTTTTTTTCGTCAACTAACTACCTATAGCCTTATCAAAAAGCTTATTGTCTATCATAAACTATACAATGCTCTCGTAGCTAATTTTCTTTACTACATCATTCATTAGAGAAGAGATGTAACATGTATTCTTTATTTGTCACAATGTGTCAATCGACTTTAAAAAAGTGGTGCATGGTGCCCTTAGAACAATAGAAAAGAAAGTTGATCATTCTCCTGTGTTATATTTGTCCAACCATCGTACATAACAGTACAACTTCTCTCCTTCTCAACTATTCAAATCTATCCAAGACTTCGGTTCATCAACTTCTTCGTTGAGTCCACTCTCATAAATATACTTAGAGGTTAGGACTTTTAATTTTGGTCCAACCTCCCCAATAACATCCATTATGGTTTAAAGGTATGGGCCAGTAGCGACATGCACTGAAACACCTACATAAAGATAGCATATCATCAAATGTCAAACTCAACCTACAATATCATAGCATAAATGTGAAAATATATTAAGGTTGTAGTTGTATCGTATCAACAAGCATGCGTAAATCACTTGTAAATATGTTTGATTGCTTGCTTTGTAGTTGAAGTATTTACTTTAACCACTTTAAATGCCTATTGTATTGTACTTTGCTTACTTTTCTATCTTTCGAACATGGAATCATCAATGAGTTATGTCGATTGTGACTGATGAAATGAAGAATCCCCACTCTTACATGTGTAGGTTGAGTAGTCTCAACATTTGGGCTCCAGACCCCCTGCTCCATTCCTACTCTCTTCATCTTCTTTTTGTGATACTTTACTTTCATATATTGTCTTCTTTATTGGTGCGTCATCTTCATCATCTGAGCTGGATGTATCACTTCTATTAGCAATTTGTCCTTTGTCTTTTTCTGCTCTTCACGGTCATTAGACTGATATCTCTTCATCTTAGTAGCTCAGAATGTAAGTCGCTTTGTTGCTCAATTTATGTCTCTGAGATGCTCTTTCTATTATATAGTCTATCATCTCTTCTTGCATTTCTACACATATGTTGGCACTCAAAATTTCATGCATAAGTAAGAGAGAATTAAAGATGCTTAATTTCCCCTACTCCAACATCACTATATGGAGTAAACTAGGATGGATACAAACACATGGAAAGTCATGAAAGAAAAAGAGCCATATAAGGCTAGGCCCGGGTAAGTTTGGCACATATATGTCCAAGCAAGAGATATAAGAGCATGGATGGGAGTAAAATGAGACAATGGGAGAATAAAAAAAATACTCAACTCCCTATGGCCTATCATCGGTATATGAATTAAGAGGGGCCCAAGAACATATACCCAAGACCGGCCCAATATAGCATATAAAGAAGTTGAGCCCCCTACATACGATAACCTACTGTTTGAAGGCCATATGGGAAGGCCTTTGGAAGAAAGGGAGGCCGGACATGATCTGCAAAAGTTGTTTCAGCCCCTGTTTGAAGGCGTCAGCTGGACACAGATTTGTGAAGGAGAGGGAGACATGCTCCCAATAGAAATCCGAAGAGGGGAGGGCCAGAATATGGTAAACAGAGGCCAGGATTGACTCCCATCCGGTTCTCCAAAGGTTAACATGTAAAGGGAGCCATTTGGCCCAGGGTCTGGAAAAGGAGCACCCAATCCAGTACACTGAAGAGCCGGATCCTCACATGTATATGCAAATTAGCACAAAGCAATGGGAGAAGGCCTCGGACATGCTCACCTTAACATAGAAAGATGGCATGTCAATAGACCTACTCAAGGAGCACCCAATTTAGCATGAGAAGAGGCCGGAGCCTCAAAGACATCCATATATGCATGTGCTTGAGAAATATAAGGTATGATTGAGGAAGACCCGACTAAAGAGGATGCGTGAAGGAGCCGGACTGGATACATAAATCAGGAAGATGGACATATGGGGACATCCCAACATGGCCGGCCACACATAGATATGCAAAATACAAGCATAATATGGGGCAATTGAGAGGCTGCCGACAGAAGATTGAAGAACAGAAAATGAAACTTCATACATGTCCATCATATAAAGCTGAGAAGGGAAATCAATCAAATATGCTCACCCGAGAATGGCTAGGATGATATTCACCTTCTCGGCCTGACCCCAAGTAGAAGAGGGAAGCACCCGGAAGCTCCAATCAACAGGTGTGATAATCTCCTTTGGCAATGTCCAAGCTGCAGCAAAGTCTGTTAGGAGAGGATGGTGCGACAGGAGCAAGGAAGAAGGCCAGCTATAAAGAAGCTCGCGGTTGGACAAATATGTCTCCCGGTGGGAGACTTAACAGAAACAGCAAGAAAGAGGGAAAGAAGGGTGATCCGCGGGGGAGAAAACAGCCCAGGGAATTCAAAATAGACCCGGGAGATAGACCAAGGCTATCCAATGGCCAGAATTGGCCAATCAACAAGCTAATGACCATGGATCTCACCGGTTCATTGAAGTGACCCTACCGGATCCTTAACAGGATAATATCCATTGGATCCTTCATAATGGGATATCCGGTAGATGCTCATTAGCAAAGTAATTACCGGATGATAAATCCCCCCGGATCCTTAATAGGATTAATGTCCAATAAGAGATCAAGGGCCTTGATTAATTGCAAAAACATATAATCAAGGGCCGGGATGGACCAATTGACAGGTTTATTGGAACATTGATGCTCCCCGGTCCATTGAGATGGCTAATTGGATCCTTAACAGGGTAATACCCATTGGATCCATCTTTAATTGGATATTTGATTAAGATGGATTGATCCTTTGTGCGTAGGCAATAAAGCCTAGCTTCAATTAAGCCCCGGATGGCCAATAATCTGCCATCGACATACCTAATGGATGGAGGGCTCAGATGAAACTATCAAGAGAGGGACCGGGACACCTAATCAAAGGCCGGGATCTATACTTAAACATGAGATAGATCCGCTGCAGATCAAGGGACAACCGAAGGCCAGGATCATCCCAAGCACAGCCAAGACTTGGTCAAGCCCCACTCTCCCCACGTTGGGAGAACATGGCCCCACTTCCCCCCATGCGCACACAGCTTGCAGCCCACTCTTCCTTGGGTGAACAGCACCCATCAGTGGCCTATAAATAGGGCCTATCCCGCACATGGAAAGGGGGGGGGGAGAGCAAGAAGAAGGAGTTGAAATTCTGTCCGAGCCATCTTAGCAGCAAGGAAACATCCATTTCAGTCAAGTTGATCACCGGAGCATCAAGCAAGAGGAGTCAACCGAAGGGAAGGTCCTGCGGCCACCCCTTTTTTTTCAGAAAATTCAAGGGCAAATCCCAAGGGTTAGAAGGTGAGATATGACACCCATTATTTCATCCATCTCCCCTTAAACTCTATATCCATTGACAAATTATTACCTATCTCCCTATCAGCCCCTCTCAAAGCCTTAAGTCTATTCAGTGCCCCATGTCCAGGATCCCTGTCCAATTTCACCAAAATGTCACCCTGTAGTGCCTAGAAATTCCCGGACAGTTTTAGAACCTCGCGGGCCCATATGATTCCCAATGCCAAATCTGAAGTCCACCCTCATATTCCCATATGTTCCAAGAGGATAGATCCATAAGAGATCTCCTTTCCTCGGACAACAATGAAGCCAATCCGGGGGCAGGTCCTAGGTGATTCCATTTGGCTATGACAATATCAATGTCATAGTCATCCTATAAGCCATATCCGGATATACCATTGGGCTCCTATAATGAGTCCATTTCTGTCTCCTCCTAAGGGACAATTCTACAGCACTATATGTAGCCTATCTCTATGCATGCATGGGCAGGTTTTGAACCCCTTCTCGACCCCCTCACTAGAGCTCCCCTTGGACCTTGAAGAAGAGAGTTCAGAGTCCGACAAGCTCAGCAAGGATTGAATGGGAAACAACAGCCACTGCATAAAAACAAGGTTATATCCGGCCTCTTTGGGACCCACATGATGGACCAAAGATTCTCCGGGTAGCCTTAGTCAAAGCAAAAGAATTGAATTGGATGGCCAACCGGGCCTTTGATGAAAGTTATGGCATCCGGCCATGAAGGCATACAGTTCAGGATCCGAGAGTGCCAAGGGACTGTCCAGAGCCCCATATTGGGCATAGTCCCATAAATATGTCTTGGATAGGATCACATATATATAGTCCTTTTGGTCTTTCTTATAATGAAGAGGACAACGCTCGGGACAGATTTCATGACAAGGAGCCTTGATATGATAAGGCTAGGGACATGTATATCCCACCAAATGAGGATATGTAATATGCCATATGGCGTAATCAAAATATGTATGTTGATACTCATAAAAGATGAGCAAAAAAGCAGTGCGGATCTGTATGTTTATACTCCGGTTGTAAGGACCATGAGTAGCAAAGAATCTATGCCCATAACAGACTATGATTGAAGCCTAATATTGGGCCTAATTTCAGTCCACTTGTCCTAAACAAGGTCATAAGCCAAAAACAGCCCTTTGGCTTATCTCATAATAAGAGAAGGCCGGAGAGAGATCAAGGATCTCCTCTTTTACATATAGATGATCCATATAAAAAAAAAATGAGCCAAGTCCGGACATAATTGGACAAGGTAAGAGGTTAATCACCAGTTTATGCAGAGATCAGGGCCGGGAGTAAGCATGAGGGACCATAGCCTGATCCACATGTCCTGGATAGTAGCCGAAGCCATATTTTCACTCCTTTGGTCCATCTCACAATGGAGAGGAAGCTAATAAGTTTAATTACCAAGAGGGGAGGGTGATTTCCATAAGGTATAAGGTGATCCCGAAGAGATAAAAGGTGTGTCCTGCAAGCACCTGAGTATACAATTTTGATATTCATGAAGTTGATTGGGGGTGAGATTTAAATAAAAGTGAGGCTTATGTTCAGTCCGACCAGGGACAGGACTGATCTCCAACTCCGGGATTCCAAGAATATATTGGATTGACCTCATATGTTGGGGACCGAACACATGAACACATGGACAGAACCTGCCCACCTCGCATGCTAAAGTCTATGGTACGAAATGATGTGCCATTTCATATCATATCATGTAGCTCATTTGGAGGTCCTACATAATAGACTAGTGGCCTAGCTATGAGGCTTCCATTGGCATATGCTTTAGGGGTGAAGGGGTGAGAATCAAGTCCTGTATAATATTGGGCCTCCGGGCCTGGTTTCGACCTGCCTAAGGTAAGGAAGATGGAGAGGCTCCGTCTGGCCTCTGATCCGGATTGTGTAGGAGGCCGAGAGGGAGACCTTACAGTATATACATATATGTATATGTAGGACCTACATGGCAAACTCCTAATTAAACTTATTTTGTCTTAATATCATGTATTTCAGGTTTATAGAAGCCCGGGTCTTGGTGTGAGATTTCAGACTTTATACAGGGGGGATATAACATCCATCATGAAGGAGTCCCAATGCCATGTTTGGTGCTAAGTTCCGGCTATATCCAGGAACTAGATACTCAGTTTTAGGTCAACATATCATCAAGCACATGGAGTCTTTACCCTCGGTTGACCAAGATAATTGTAAGACCCTGTTGATCCTCTCGGTCATAGGGAGGGAAGATTTCAGATGGTCTCGGACCTGAGCATAGTCGGATCATTGAAAGTTTATGGTAGAGGCCAATATAATTATTCCTTGATGGCAGACTGAAGACCAAACTTGGTTATATAAACCTGTTTTGGTATAAAATCTCAACCTCCATATAGAAGGGGTCTAGTGTCCATCATGGGACAGACTCCCCTCACCCCAACCCTGCTTATAGATAGCCCGATGGGTGGATAGGGAGAAGGCAGCAAGCTTCAGAGCTAAGCATAGTCTGATCACGTGGGTGTTTAGCATGGATACTTTTTGGCCTGCATAAAGGCCTCATATAGTAGGCTCATGGCCGGATTTGAGTGGCTTAAAAGATGAATATTTCAGGCCCGGATAAATCTCAGCTTAAGGCAGGTTTTAGTGCAGATTTCTTTGACTAACCTAAGATCAGAATTGGGATCAGATTTGGGTCTAGATAAGGGCAATATTTATAGGTTAAATGCTCAGGCCTCGGTTGATAGCACATACATCCCATTCAGTCCCCTATTGACACCCCATACCGGACCATATAGCAGTCCCCATTATGATACATATTGGCCTCATATATGGCTACATTTAACCCCCTACCTGACCCCATACAGGGTGCCTATATATATCAGGTCCTAGGTTCGGTCTAATCTGGATTATAAACCAGATTTAAATCCGAGACAACCTAGAAGTATGTCAAAATCCTATTTATGTTCTGGGCCAAACCGGATGGAGCTGAAGAGGCTAAGGGCTTCTAAGTATTGGATTCCGGACATAGTTTTGTGCTAACGACCATCTCACCAGGTCTAGAACATCAAGACTTGGAATTTAGGGTTATCTAATTACCTTAATCTAGGATAACCCGAGAAACACATGAGAGGAGAGCATAGTCTCTTCTCAAATCCATATATATCATACCTAGACCCTCCGAATTTGGTGGGTAAGGCCACTTCTCAAACACCTACTAAGTCTAGAAAAAAAGACTTAAGAAAAGGAACTTGAATCATGAAATTGGTGCATATGGCCAGGATTTCACTTTGTTCGAAATAAAAGAACTTAAATAAAATTGACATAGATTTCGATCTGAATATGCTCAGATCTTGATAATTCAACCTATGTCTTAATATAAGACATTAGGTCGAGAGACTAACCTCTTGCAAGGTATTGTTTAAATCCTTGCCCATACCCTCAAGCTTAGTTCTGGCATTGTCATTTAACCTCATATGGTCAGTGTGCTGTCAGAATTAAATATTAAATCTGCGTTCCATTGCTTTTATGGGTCATAATCCCCAGACGTTGATATTTTATGGATGAATGTTTTCTTTCTTATGCGAATTGCTACGACAGTTAATCAAGGGTGTCCGAGAGTCTCGGTGTAATTAACATCGGAAATTCGCAACTTCCGATGGAGAGAGATCCAAAGACAAACGTTATGAACCCTAACCTCGATATATATTTTATATATACATATCACATATTTTGGCTAATATTTTCTATGAAATATCACGTATTTTCATAGTAGCCAAAGATAGGATATCGAAAGTTCATTTCTCAAATAAACGGAAGATAAATGAATTTTCAAATCATGCTATACAACATAATTTTTATGTTAACATAATCCATATATTTTGATATACATAAATTCTCTTCGAGGTTTCACAACATACTTTATCACATTTCTTGACCTTCCCACTTATCCCATTTGCATGTTGTTTGAGGTGGAAAACATCTCAATTTATCTGTTTTTCACACTATTTATATTGAACTCTTTTTTTTTCACATCCACCATAAATGTGTCTTCATCAAATATCACGGGATGTAGGAGCATCATGTTCTACATTGGTCATTTTTCTGTGCACAAAGTATGGAAAAGAATTGAGTATCAATGATATAGAACAAAAATTGGTCGACAATGTTCATCGGTTCAAGGTTCACCTCTACATGGCTGGTGGGGCTTAAAAAAATTAGACAATCCGACACCCAAAACAACTCTGGCTTCTCCAGCCAGCGGGGGAATCTCAATCTAGTGCACAGTTGGGGGGATGCATAAGGGGGCTGAAGGGGGGATGTGCACAAGAGGGGCCCAACTGCCAATGGGGCAGTGCACAGTTGGACCGATGATTGGGGGTTGTGTACAAGATGCTGAAGTGGGGGTGTGTACAGGCTACAAGATGGGAGGCCAAGAGAGCGCCGTGCACATGAAGGGGGCAACTGCCAAGGGGTGTGTGTGTACATGCCACAGAATCAGGACCAAGAGGGAGTTGTGCTCAGGAGGGGGCCAACTGTCACGGGGTTGTTGACACCCATATTTGCAAAGAAAAAAAAAGGGACAACGAAGACGTCTCCTTATGTGTGAGTTCCAACCAACAAGGCTATATTTTTTAAAAAAAAGGGGGGGGGAGAAGAAAGGAGCCGAGGTGACAAATAAAACACTTATTTCGTACGGTAAGTGTAGAGCTTGTATAGAGTTGAGTCGAAGCTGCCAATGGGGCTGTAGGGGGATAGGTACCTCTGTTTAAAAAAAAGAGAGAGAGAAGAAGCAGAGAGAAACTTACAAATTGATCGACCAGCCGGCTTGGAGTTGTCCGATGGAATGGCTTGCGCAGAGCAACACCAACAACAGCAGTCCCGATGGCCGAATCAGCCTCTGAACTGTCCTCACGATGAATTGGATCTACCCGAAGGTGAGAAATGCTATGAAAGCAGAAAGGTTGCTCAAACTGATCCTCCGGAGCCGATGAGGACAAAGGAAGTGGGATCCTACAAGTTCCGGACCTGTCCGAATCCTTTTTGCAGTAGGACACTCAGTTACGGGAGGTTTCCAACTCCCGGAGGGATAGCCGCGCTAGGAAGGTGGCTGCGGCCGTTGAAGGCCAAGAGGGTTAAAAGAGACGGGGGAGTCGGGGAGTCAATCCCGCAAATCCCGGACCTCTCCGAGTCCGGCTCGAGGCCGGAAGCTCCTGTTCGGCAGGTATCCTACGGAAGAAGGGGAAGCGAAATCCTATTTCATGGAAGTTTTTCCAACGCGGCAGGGGGAGTTGGAGGAGATGAGGGAGTAAATCCCACAAATCCCAGACCTTTCTGAGTCCAGCTCGAAGGCGGAGGCATTGTTCGGTAAGATCCCCAACGGGAGAAGAAGAACCGAGGGGCTTATAAAGCCCGTCGGAGGCCATCGCGTGGAAGGAGAGAGAAGCGAGACAGGAAGCCCGACAGAGGAAGAGGAGAGGCCAAACAGATTGGAGCTGCCGTGAGATCGTGAACAGAGAGAGAGAGAGAGACCGCAAGGAATAGAGAAGGCGGGGCGGAGATTTACCTCTCTCGGAAGCACCGTCAACCTCTTCTCCTTCTTCCTACGCAGCCAGCGGAGGCTTCCCCTCCACTGGACAACCCTAGCGGAGTCGCCTTCTCCCGTTCGCACTGCTGTCGAGCCATCGTGCTTCCGCTGGTGTCACCGCCAACGTCTCCCTCTTTTCCTCCCATCAGGGTTGTTTTCCCGCAAGGTTGGGACTGCCGGCACCTTTTCTCGCCGTCGAAATCCTGCCACCGTCGAAGCCCTGCTCCGCTGTTGCCACCGTCATCGGGAGGGTTGTCGGCCATCGCCGTTGCTGTCGGAGGAGGAAAAGGAGGCCGAGGTATTATTTCCCCCGACATACATCTACGGAGGATGTATGAACAGTGGAGACGGGAGCCCGCCTGACGGTGAACCGCGGGCATGTGAAGACTGAAGAGCCGGTGGTCGTGAGCCGCGGCCGCGAAGAAGAGTTGACCCGGGCGGTCAACAACTGGTGGGGGCCACCGTTTGGAGATGTTAAAAAAAAGGGGAATGAAAAGGATTCTGTTGGGCCGCAGGTGCCCGTGGAGGCCCAATAGCGTGGATGAACAGTGCTATGACATTGAAATTTAAATTTTCAAATCGATTTAATTTAAACAAACCGAGGCAAGCATAAGGCCGATTCTAAACCCAACTCATGGCTTCTGCTTAACATAAAAGAATTCAAAACAATTAGGAAACCAGGAGGCCGGTTCTAAACCCACCTCCTGACCCACAATTAATCTAAAAATATAATAAAACAAGCAATCAACTTAATTTAAATAAAAATTCATTTAATTCAAACAAACCGAGACAAGCATAAGGCCGGTTCTAAACCCACCTCATGGCTTCGGCTCAACTTAAAAGAATTTAGAACAACGAAGGCTGTTTCCAACATCAGAAGGCTGTTTCCAACAAATAGTTGTCAAACACAGAAGGCTGTTTCCAACATCAGTCATTGACAACGACAGCATAACTACATGGGAAGCTAACATGATAGAAGAGGGTGAAGCTGATCACCCTGAACAAATTGATTGGCGCCAGCCAATTATTGACATCAAAAATGGAATCTTACCAGAAGATCGGGCCAAACGTGTGCAGTTGACACGTAGGGCGGCATCGTACCAAATCATTGGTGGGGAACTCTATCGGTTGGTACCCGAAAAAGAAAGATCTGTCCTTGCCAGGTGTCTGTCCATGAAGGAGGCATTTCAGGTGATGAAAGAAGTTCATAGCGGGTTATGCGGAGCACATCAGTCCGGACCCAAAATGAAGATAGCAATCAAGCTTAAGGGGTATTATTGGCCAAGCTTGTTCTCCGACTGCGAGAAATTCGCAAAGACATGTCATGAATGCCAGGCATTTGCACCTATCCCTAGGCGCCCCCCAACACAACTGCATCCTACAACCCCGACATGGCCTTTTGCCGAATGGGGAATAGATATTGTGGGACCTTTCAAGCCATTCTCCAAAGGTTGCAAGTTCATTCTTGCAGCTACCGATTACTTTTCCAGATGGGCAGAAGCTATAGCAGCCAATGAAGTAACAAGTGAGGTTGTTGCTCGATTTGTTCGGCAAAACATCATACACAGATATGGAGTACCGAGCCGCATCATGTCAGACAACGGTACCCCATTCAGAAATCAAACAATATACAAGTTGGCCTCCAAATTCCATATTGATTGGAGAACATCCACTGTTTACAATCCACAAACAAATGGTCTAGCAGAGGCATTCAACAAGACCCATTGCAAACTTCTAGTCAAAGTGGTTGGAAACAAGAAGCGGAGCTGGGACGAGAATATGCAAGAAGCACTTTGGGCCTACCGCACCATATACAAAACACCCACGGGTTGCTCACCATTTTCACTGGTATATGGAAGTGAGGCAGTCATACCCGTGGAGGTGGAGTTGGCCTCTTATTGGGTAGCAATCCACCATGGTCTACCTTCTGATGAGCCTGATGAAATGCAAAGGCGGTTCATAGAGTTGGATAAATTGGAGGGAGAAAGACTGAAAGTTTATGAACACCTCAAAGTATATCAAGCCAGGATGTCTCCAGCCTACGACAAGTTTGTGAAGGAGAGATCATTCCAGAAAGGAGATATTGTCATGGTCAAACAGAAAGATACTATGGCAGGTCGTCCTAAAAACAAATTTCTTCCAAATTGGCTCGGCCCATACATCATCGACAAGGTGTTCGAGGGAGGTGCCTACACTGTGGTTGATTGCAAAGGGAATATTTTGTTCCCTTCACTCAACGACAAGCACATCAAAAAGTACTACGCTCCCGAGCACGAGTTCCACAGGAACCCGATGGAGAGTGAAGAATAATATTAAAAAAAAGGGCTAAAAATAAAGATGCCCGACGGACTTAGCCAATCTCATCGATTGGTTAAGGGCAAAAGTGTCAAGAAAAACCCAGTTAAGGTGAAAACCCGAATAGGGCACTTTAAGCAAAAATGGGTTACCCCGCTATGTGAAAACCCTGTAAAGGGCGCATAGGCAAAATTCAATGGGGGACTGGTTTGGGTGAAAACCTAGAAAGAGACAGTTAAGCTAGTTTTTAAAAAAAAAAAACAAAACAAACAAAACAGGGCTGACTTTCCTAACCCAATGGGTTGGATGGGTGAGTTTTCCCCCTAATTTTATTAGGGAGGAGGTCCGAGTTTCCAATGACGAAACGGCTCCCAATAAAGCTCATCTACCTTGTAGTAGAAATATGCTGGGAAGACCATACCTGAGGCAGCGAGGAAGATCCCCTCTCGCCTATAAAATTTTCGGGAAGTCTCGTACGCAATCTCAAAGGGAAAAGGGATAACACCCTGTCCAACAACAAACTAAACTCTATGACCAGACGGCCCTTTCGGTCAGGAAGGTCTTCTACCACCATGATGCTCCTAGTCTATGTGGTTATCAAAGCCAAATCTTATACCTTATGACCCTTTCAGTCTATATGGTTCTTCCAATCCAACACCAATATTGCTTTTGGTCCATATACCCCAAGTCCCGAGGGCAATCCTCAAATCTTGAGCCTTCAAGCTTAGATTTGTCCCAAATTCACACTCATGGGCTGAGCATGGTCATCTCATACTCGTATGCCCTATCCATATTTGCTTGCATCAAGCCACTATATTTTCCCGGCATCAAGCCATAATAGCCTCTTGGCACCAAGCCACAATACCCTCCCGGCATCAAGCCACTACATTTTATTGACATTAAGTCATAATGCTTTCTCGGCATTAAGCCACTACATTTATTGGCATTAAGCCATAATACTTTCTCGGCATCAAGCCCCCATAACTAATCGGCATCAAGCCATCATAATCTTCTTTGGCATTAAGCCATCGCAAATTATGATTCATTGGCATCAAGCCACTGCCATATTTATACCCAAAGGGTTGAGTATGATTTTTCCCCGTACTTAAATGCCCTACGGGTTATGTCGGCACTAAGCCACCATAATTATACCTAATAGGCCGAGCATGACTTCTTTATGCTCATATGTCCTACGGGTCCTTTTTTGGCATCAAGCCACCACCGTAATCATACCCGAAAGGCCGAGTGTGGTTCCCCCATACTCATATGTCCTGCGGGTCATTCTGGCATCAAGCCACCACCATAATCATACCCAAAAGGTTGAGTGTTGTTTCCCCATACTCATATGTCCTACGGGTCATTCTGGCATCAAGCTATAATATGTTTTTTCTGGCATCAAGCCATAATACTCTTTTGGCATTAAGCCATCACAACCCCTTTTGACGTTAAGCCGTCACAAATTCTGGAATCAAGCCACCACATTTATGCCCAATAGGCTGAGTGTAACTTCTTCTCACACTTATATATGTCCTACGGGCTATTCGGCATTAAGCCAACTTCATTGCCTCTCGGCATTAAGCCACCTTGACATCAAGTCACCTCCAAACTTAAACCCAAAGAGCTGGGCATGATCATTCCATACCCAGATGTCTCGTGGGTCTATATACCATGCCCCGCGGACCGAATGCGATCCTTTCACATTCATAAGTCTACGGGTTAAACGGCATCATGCCACCCTAAATTCATACCCAGGAGAAACAACCCTACACTTAGGGACATTCCAAATTTCTATACCCTACGGACCGAGTATGATCTTTACATGCTCATAAGTCTACGGGTTCCACCGGCATAAAGCCATCAAAACCTATGGCCCAGGGGAAGCCTTAATTCCTCACCGCCCAAATTTTATTCCCTAAGGAGGCCTCAATTCCTCAAGGGTCGAAGTCCAAACAAAATACAGGAAGGAAGATCTCATGGCTACAACGAAGCATTGACAACAAGGAGACCGTTGGTCGAGCAAGCAAGCAAAGGGTCAGTTAAAGGGGCCCAAGCCTTTCTCGATCCAGAGAAAACCTTGGTAGTCAGACAGGGATTAGAGTATGAAGCAAAACACTCTGTTGGTAAGTTGCATATGATAACAAAAGGGAGATTTTTTTATTATGCGACTAGCATAACAAGTGTAATGATTTACAAAAAGAGAAATATTTTATTGCATAATTGATTTTCAATGTGCCCGAACAAGCCTCGGGGAACTAATTGAACATCAAGAAAAAAAAATCTACATGACTAGACAACTCTGAATACAAAAAATAGACTACAAGGTCAACTTGTTACAACAAGCTGGACGAGCTAACTCTAACTCATGTATCTCCTGTAGCAGGAGAGAGTGAGCAGCAACAAGCAAATCTCGCTCGCCACCTGTCGAGGCCAAATCTTCCTCAATTTGTGTACACCTGGCTCGGGACGCCACCAGCCGACTCTCCAAAGAGGTAATTTCAACTACAAGCTGGTTAGTAGCCGTAGTAGCCTGAGCCTGGTCCTCCTGGAGCTTCCCCAGTCGAGCATCCACGACTGAGATAGCCTCAATGATGCCTTGCGCCTGTGTCAATTTCTCCTCAGTGAGTGGGAGAAAGATGGTGTTCCATCGGACCAGGGATTGAGCCTCCGTCTGCCTGTCACAAAACTGGCTCCATAATGCCTCGACTGCAGATATCCAGGGCTCCATGGCACGGCCAAGAAAATGGTAGGAGGAAGTCATTTACTCCAGATCAGCCCGTAGTTCTACCTCCGATGGCAGAGGGTCCAACAGCTCCTCCAAGGCTTCAATCATCCCCTTGCCCATACGTTCGGCGAATCGAACACTAGAAGGCAGGGTAGCAGGCCAAGAAATGCCCAACACTGGCCGAACCTCAGATGGGGCAGCCTGCTAGTCGTTTGATGGAGTGGCCATCGTGACTGCAAAAAGAAAATGGGAGTAAGGGCAACAAGCCCAAATAAAACAACAACCTGATTTTTATGACATGGAAATCAAATTTCAATGGCATACCATGAGCAGTGAGGGGCAGAGGAAGGTCGACTGGCTCAAGGCCAGTATCCTCGACAAGAGTATCCTCACAAAGATCGGCAGCTGCTAAAATTGAGGGAACAACTCCACCATCTGCATCATTCAAAAAAGAAAGATAGATTGCTAATCAGAATATGGCAAATGAAGGTAAAAAGCATAAGTATGCTAATGCAATGCAAGAGACATGGAGCTCACTTGATGTTGCATCAACATTTGCAACAAGCTCATCCAAACACGGAGTAGATGCATCCGCTATCACCTCACCCGTCATGGGAGAAGGAGAAAGCATCACGATGTGGTCAGGATCCAAGCAGATATAATCAGCAGGGAACGAAGCCATAGGTGAAGGGGACCGCAGGCCGATCGGAGTGGTATCTGGCTGGTCATCAAAAGAAGATGGTCCTTTTGGCAAATCAACCCCTTCTGTAGCAAGCTTGATAAATGCCTCCCCCGCTATTGGGATGAGGGGTACTTCGTCACAAACTTCCACCCTTGCAGGGGGTGGCGGACTAAAGCTAGGGGTCTCCCTAGCAGGAGAAAGTTCTGCAAGAATACAAAGCAAAGGAATGTCAAGCTCACATCAAAATACATAGTAGGGATGACAAGGGAAAAGATTAAGCCACATACCAATGATCTCTACTGCTGGGGTAGGAGATGGAAGTCTCTCCTCCTCACGAGTCTTCTTTCGAGACTTTGAAGACCTCTCGGGCTTTGAAGCCGGCCTCTTCACACCAGAAGAAGTAGTCTCTAAAAAAGGGGGTTAAAGGAACGAAGGCAAGTCATAAATTGACAATACAAGCTGTGCATGGCAAAAGAATACAAGGAAATATGAATGAAGGGTTTATACCTGGTAATGGCAAATCTAGAGGGCAGGTGACCAGCAACCCAGCGTCTCGCCCCACCTTGCTTGCTGCACTTATTATTGCCATTTTTATCTCCCCAAAACAGTCGGCTTGCTCAATGTCAAGGGCATCGTCAAGTGGCCCCCAAGAAGACACTAGCTGGCTCAAATATTTCACCCAACACCTAACAGAGTCGGTGGGGGGAAGGGCCTCCCGTGGAGGAACCTGTCGTCGACCAGTGCAATCAGACACCATCAAGCTATACCAATCAACTGGCCGAGGCAAAGCTGGTTGCCGAGCGTGCTGGGAAACACGAAGTGGCTCCACTAAAAGGGCGATAGTACTAGTGTAAGGTGCCTGAGAGACAGGTGGAGGTGTAATCTTCTTCTTCCAGTGCTCATACTTGAGAAGCAGCTTGTCCTTCCAGGACTTGTAATACCGAGCAAGAAAGTTAACACTGATCTCTGGAGGGGCACGATCCTTTATATCTAGCCGTGCACCTTCCTCCTCTACTATGGCGGCTGGCAACTTCGTGTAGTTTTGACTGCGGTGAGACAACCAGTTTCTATACACAATGTCAAAATCACAAGAAGCACCCAATAGTTGTATGTTAATGTCCTTTTTCACCCCTGGCCAGTGAAAATAATTCCACCATTCCGCAGCAATGAAATGGCTGTCAAGCTGAGAGTATACACGAGAAGTGACAGCGAAGTCGGCATTGGGAGGAATACCCCGATCATAGTCGAAATTCTTGCTAAACCTGAAAGGGAAATAGAGCAGCAAAATGGTACGAGTGCCCTGTCGGAATACAAGAATGCTCATCCTGATGGATAGAAACCACTCCCAGGCAACCCACTTGCGGGGCTTGTTCAGAAGGGGATCAACCCATAAGATCTGACCGCCATGCTTCACAGGAGTGTGTGGGCGGTGGCCAATAGAGCAGTGACTGAATCTCAGGCCATTCACACCCTCAGTAGGTAGGGTAGCAAGCAATCTCCTGGCAGAAATAAGGTTCTGTTGTTGTTGAGAACGTGGAGCACTAAGAAACCTGTAAATCAATGCACCATAAGGTTCCAAGCCTTCCCTGAGAGGAGGAAGCCCATCAAATGGAGAAGAAGCCCATACACTGACATAATGGGCAGCAAGCACAACTCTACAATCTCTCGGCGAGGGATGAGAAGAAATAGCTCCAAAAGAATGGAATATCGCGGTAAGGGCAGCCGGGGCAATGGCAAGTCGAAGTCCACAAGCTAGTCTGCATGCTGGAAATAGCACCTCTGGCCGTATAACAGTGGCATCCTTAAAAGGAATGGCGAAAGTCACAAGCCAATAAGTAAGATAAGCAGATAAGTGGGTTATCTCCCCGAGTTCCCACGGGTCCTCTGTCTCTGTACGAGCCTTCACGCGCCAAAGAAATCTCCTGTTAGAGCAAGGTCTCTCGAGTCGTGTATGGCTCGTACGTGGTTTGCCCGGTCGCGCGAAAGTGTGATCTTAGCAATACGGGCCGCCGTAGAAGAAACGCAGCCAAGTGTCACAGCTCACTCTATGCTTGCCATCAGAATGTGCATCTTCGCTAATCAATGCCAAGTCTCGCCACACCTTGATCAGGTACCGGTGGCAATAAGACAAACCATAGTTGCCGTGTTCGTCAGTCTGACATCGGTGGAAGTCATCAAGTACCACCTCCTCGTATGGCTCTCTATGAATGGGCAGTCCTGAAATCATGTGGAAAGACTACAAGTCTATGGAAGTTTCTCCTTCCGCAGTGACAAAGGTGTTCCACCGCCTGTTGAAACGTTAAGCTAGTGCTTGGATGTACCCCTCATAGCATGGGTACTCATATAGGGCAGCACCTACTGCACTCCGCAAGCCAATCCGCTCCAAACGGGTGCCAAAGTTAGCCAGAATGTACTCAAGCCACTCGCATGCTCCAAGTCGTGGACAATGAGAACGCTCCACAGATAAGCGGCCATACCAGTTGTCCACATTATGAGCCAAAATGTCATCAAGTATGCAATGCCCATCATAGCCCTCCTCACTGAAGTGGTAGTTGTTCGGCAACAAGAAAAGACCGCTGCGTCGCTTGGACCAGTCAGAATAACATGCTCTGTTTAACTTCCATATCCCAGGCTGAAAATCGTGAGAAATGAAATACTCATCCTGGTATTCACCCAACAAGCCGAGCTGATGGCGAAGAGGGCTGCGCTGATGATGAAGCATGCCCAAGGGAAAACAAGGGTATGAGAATATCACTGTGCCCTGCAAAATGTCTCGGTCCCGGAGTAAGGCGCATTCCAGCCGATGCTTCTCTTCTGCAGACATACAAGAAGTGTCTACCTCCCCCAAGGGAGATGGGCACCGAATGAACTCTAACAAGGCTTCCTCTGAAGGATAATGAACCGGATAGTCAGCTGGCCGGTTGTACACAAAATGCCCGTGCCCATGTTGAATAAGTTGAAGATCTACGTATCCGGTGCCGGGTATGATTCCTAAGTGTTCCCGGGCTGCCAAGTTGTAGTCATGCTGTCTAAATTTATTTGAAGGTAAACGGCTGGGAGCCGACATAAGTGATGAGGTGAAATCACCATCTTCAGGGAAAAGACAAATGTCGCTCGAGACATTCCCAACCTCAGCATCACGCTGATGGGATGTGACATGGGAAACACCTTGCTTACCCATAATACGCCTGTTGAGAGAAAAAACAACATCAATAAAGACTGCAATAGAAACAAATGCAAATTTTGCATGGGCAACTCCCCGACACCACTCGGTTTCGGGAAATCACCCGTGGGGGGCACTTGTTGACACCCATATTTGCAAAGAAAAAAAAAGGGACAACGAAGACGTCTCCTTATGTGTGAGTTCCAACCAACAAGGCTATATTTTAAAAAAAGGGGGGGGGAAGAAGAAAGGAGCCGAGGTGACAAATAAAACACTTATTTCGTACGTAAATGTAGAGCTTGTATAGAGTTGAGTCGAAGCTGCCAATGGGGCTGTAGGGGGATAGGTACCTCTGTTTAAAAAAAAGAGAGAAGAAGAAGAGAGGAACTTACAAATTGATCGACCAGCTGGCTTGGAGTTGTCCGATGGAATGGCTTGCGCAAAGCAACACCAACAACAGCAGTCCCGATGGCCGAATCAGCCTTTGAACTGTCCTCACGATGAATTGGATCTACCCGAAGGTGAGAAATGCTATGAAAGCAGAAAGGTTGCTCAAACTGATCCTCCGGAGCCGTTGAGGACAAAGGAAGCGGGATCCTACAAGTTCCGGACCTGTCCGAATCCTTCTTGCAGTAGGACACTCAGTTACGGGAGGTTTCCAACTCCCGGAGGGATAGCCGCGCTAGGAAGGTGGCTGCGGCCGTTGAAGGCCAAGAGGGTTAAAAGAGACGGGAGAGTCAGGGAGTCAATCCCGCAAATCCCGGACCTCTCTGAGTCCGGCTCGAGGCCGGAAGCTCTCGTTCGGCAGTATCCTACGGAAGAAGGGGAAGCGGAATCCTATTTCATGGAAGTTTTTCCAACGCGGCAGGGGGAGTTGGAGGAGATGAGGGAGTAAATCCCACAAATCTCAGACCTTTCTGAGTCCAGCTCGAAGGCGGAGGCATTGTTTGGTAAGATCCCCAACGGGAGAAGAAGAACCGAGGGGCTTATAAAGCCCGTCGGAGGCCATCACGTGGAAGGAGAGAGAAGCGAGACAGGAAGCCCGACAGAGGAAGAGGAGAGGCCAGACAGATTGGAGCTGCTATGAGATCGTGAACAGAGAGAGAGAGAGAGAGAGAGAGAGAGAGAGAGAGAGAAGGCGGGGTGGAGATTTACCTCTCCCGGAAGCATCGTCAACCTCTTCTCCTTCTTCCTACGCAGCCAGCAGAGGCTTCCCCTCCACCGGACAACGCTAGCGGAGTCGCCTTCTCCCCTTCGCACCGCCCTCGAGCCGCCGGGCTTCCGCTGTCACCGCCAAGGTCTCCCTCTTCTCCTCCCGTCGGGGTTGTTTTCCCGCAAGGTTGGGACCGCCGGCACCTTTCTCGCCGTCGAAATCCTGCCACCGTCGAAGCCCTGCTCCATTGTCGCCATCGTCATCGGGAGGGTTTTCGGCCGTCGCCGTTGCTGTCGGAGGAAGAAAAGGAGGCCGGGGGATTATTTTCCCCCGACATACATCCACGGAGGATGTATGAATAGTGGAGACGGGGGCCCACCTGACGGTGAACCGCGGGCGTGTGAAGACTGAAGAGCCGGCGGTCGTGAGCCGCGGCCGCGAAGAAGAGTTGACCCGGGCGGTCAACAACCGGTGGGGCACACCATTTGGAGATGTTAAAAAAAGGGTAATGAAAAGGATTCTGCTGGGCAGCAGGTGCCCGTGGAGGCCCAATAGCGTGGATGAACAGTGCTATGACATTGAAATTTAAATTTTCAAATCGATTTAATTTAAACAAACCGAGGCAAGCATAAGGCCGGTTCTAAACCCACCTCATGGCTTCGGCTTAACTTAAAAGAATTCAAAACAATTGGGAAACCAGGAGGCCGGTTCTAAACCTACCTCCTGACCCACAATTAATCCAAAAATATAATAAAACAAACAATCAACTTAATCTAAATAAAAATTCATTTAATTCAAACAAACCGAGGCATGCATAAGGCCGGTTCTAAACCCACCTCATGGCTTCGGCTCAACTTAAAAGAATATAAAACAA
The DNA here is from genome assembly GCA_036172225.1 of Cryptocoryne crispatula var. balansae. Taxonomy (NCBI): domain Eukaryota; kingdom Viridiplantae; phylum Streptophyta; class Magnoliopsida; order Alismatales; family Araceae; genus Cryptocoryne; species Cryptocoryne crispatula. The sequence continues at coordinate 33,090,285 of CM069922.1, forward strand.
ATGGAAACCTGGAGGCCGGTTCTAAACCCACCTCCTGACCCTCTTCTTAAGGAAGATATCCAAAGGTCTATAAAAACAGACCCCAATGTCTTACCGGTGCAGCAAGCAGTTCATCAACTCATGAGGGAGTCATGAAGACAAGATATGAGCTAATTTCACACAAGTCTATCAAAGACCGGGACATGCTCAGTTTCAAGACAAGATGAATGAATTCCATAATGCCTATCAAAGGCTGGAAGAAGTCCAAAACCTGTTTTTTTTTATGTAAATCATGTCAAGGCAATGAAGGAATTTATGTGACCGATGAGGAACCTGTTTTAAGAAGCTACAGCAGCCTTATGAACGTGAAAGGATGCAAATATCATCAGAATGAACAAAATTCAATCTGAACCTTTAAAAGAAAAAACATAATTCATAAAATCCTAGCCGCATGAATGTCCAGAATCAATTGAAATCTGAAATGCCGAGAGTTGGGATGAGAGCTAGTCAGATAACAACCTGGAGGGTAATAAAATCTGAAATCCATAAAAATCTGAAACATATAAAAATCTGAAATTTAAAAATCTGAAATCAGACCTGCAGTCCGAAAATCTTAAAAAAAATGCAGAATCCGAATAAAGCATAAACCCAATCCAATCTCTCGAGCCAAGTTAAAATTAACTGTAATCACAGCCCATTTAAACAAAAATGAATTGAAATCTGTAAGCAAAAGTCAATTTTCGAATCAAATAAAATCAATCAAACGAACCATGAAAACTGAATCTGAAGCATAGCCTGAATCTGAAATTTGAAACATACAGAAAATCTGAAGTTTACAAAGGAAACTGAAATCTGGAGCGAACCAACCTTAGCCCCAGGGACATCCAGTTTTAACCAAATCCTAACGAAATAAAATCCAATCAATAAATTATTAAAACTTAATTCAAATAAATCAACGCATTTTAAACAAATCTGCCACCTGGAGGTTCCAAACAACAGACCAAGCCAAATCTAATCCAAATGCCATATCCCAGTCAAAATCCAAAGCAGACGATTCAGAATCAACTCAGAGTAGTACTTGAATAAAACTCAAAGAGGAAGTCCCAACTTACAAATAAAATTTTCCTAAAGCAAGACAAATAAAATCCATAAGAGCAAATCAAATCAAATCCAATTAAAGATTTAGGTCAATAAATCCTAATAAAAAAATGAACAACCAGCAAGCTTAAAATTCACACAATCTAAAACAAACCTCAAATTTGTAAGCTGTAAAAGAATCTCAAACGTAAATTAAACAAATCAGAAAGTGGCAAGTGCTAACCCCCAACCTGTTAAACACCAAGATAAGCTAAAACTTTTCCAAACCAAATTCATTAATTAAAAGCAAATTCCATGAAGTCAAATCACAAGCCACAATTTAAGCACATCTGAACCAAATCATGCCTTCGGGCTTATCATCAAAATAACTCAATCCAAGGTAAGGTATCAATTCAATTAAAAGCATAATCAAACTAACTCAAAACAAATCTGATAACTCATAAATTGAATTCTAATTAAGATCAAAACAAATTTTAGTCCAACAAATTGAACCCAGACCAAATCTCTTGAATTGAACAACAAGTTCTTAACGCTTAATAAACCCACAAAGCCAACACACTTCAACGAATCTGAAATCTGAAATACAACCTGATACTGAAATCTGAAAATTCTAAAATGATCAGCAAGTCAAGAAGAAGATAACAAACAAAAAATGTGAAATCTACCAACTTGTAGAACTCAGAAACAGAAACTGGAAACATAAACATCCAAAACTGAAGACCAAATCTATGTAATTTCCAACCGATTGAACATCAAGCTCCAGTCAGTTTTGATCAAACGAATCTAACTCAAATCAAGGTGAATTCAAACTGAAATCCAAATTCAAACCCAACCCAAATAAACAATCTTTTAATCAAATCTCTCAAATCAAATTGAATTCAAACAAATCAATTCTAAACAAATTGATCAAACAAATTCAAAATCAATCAATAAGTAACTCAAACAAATCAACCTAAACCAGAAACAGTTAACAAATTGAATTCAACTCCAACTCAAACTGAATTCCAATTAATCCAACCCAAACAAATTCAATTTAATCAAACCAAAATTCAAATCAATTCAATTCAACTCAAGTCAAATTAATCAAACTGAAACTCAAAACACATTAAGTATTTGCATTCCATCAAGTTCATGGGACTGTTTTCTCCTATGTGTAAATATTTATTTTTGTGGATGCATGTTTTTCTACTTTCAATGGATTGCTATGACGATAATCAAGGGTATTCGAGTAATCTCGATGTAATTAACGTCGGATCTTCGCACCATCCGACGGGGAGAGGTCAAAAATCAATTTCAATATAACCTAACAACCTCAAATTATAATTTTATATATCATTGACCCTAGTTAGTACTTTTATGGAATACCATCTATTTTCCTAAGAAGCCAATACTAAGGTCTAATCAAATCCAAACAGGAAAATGAATTTCCAAAACTAAAATCTTTAAACTTTGAATTTTGAGGTTACATCAGGGGTGTGCACAGGCAATGGGAGGGCAGGCAAGAGGGGGCTGTGCACAAACCGAAGGGAAGCTGTGCACAGTTGGGCCAGTAAAGGGGATGCACAAGGGGCAGATAGGGGAGCTTAGCCTTTGCACCAAGGGGCCAAGGGAGAGCCGTAGAGGGAATGGGAGGGGGTCCTCCAACAGGGCTCTTCAAACTCGAGCAGGGTCGGGGGAAGTCCCCACTGGCGATGCAGGGGATGCACAGGGGCTGAAGGGAGGAGATCTGGCCTGTGCATCAGGGGCTGAAGGGGGAGCCGCAGAGGGTTGGAGAGGTGGTCCTCTACAGGGATCTTCAAGCACCGGGGTGGGGTAAAGAAGATTTCACCGGTGGGGATGTGGGGGGGGGGGAGCTTCTACGACATGGCGAGAGGCTCTTTGGAGGGGGGAAGAGTGGAGGAGACCAAGGACCAAGATTGGGACCGAAGTCTGGATCTCAATCCAACTGAGCCGAAATGGGACCCATTTTGGATCCGATTCCATTTTTTCATATGTCGGAATCGCCAAATCGACTTGGATCGGATGTTCTTTTGGAATTCAGATCTGCAATCAATGCCTACGATACTCTATTTCATTACCTTGGTCTTTTTTCGTTACATCAATGGAATAAATCTCCCACGAATCTCTCTCGGTCTCCCTAGAATCTCATCTTTCTCTCTATCCATTCCTTCGAGAAATGATATCTATATAAATATCTATTATCTTTTATTTTTCACCATAAGTTGGTGCCTTACTTTAAAGCTCCATATTACTGTAAATTATTTATATCATTCATAGTATCTCTCATTCTTTTTTTCATTATTAGTTCAATTAAATGTCTTTATAAAGTTTCCACTTGTTAACAACTCAATTGTTTCATCTATCCAAAATCTTATATACGTGTTATCTCCTACAATTTATAAATTAAGGTTTTATATGGTTGCATGTAAAAGTGATTTAAATTGTCACACAATCTCTCAATTTTTAAAATCACTTCTCCCGATATTACTTGAGAAAAAGTCTAGATTTATAATGGTACCTATTGATATATCTCTTATTGACATTGATCATCCTTCTTACATTTGTCATAATTCCTCCTGTCAACTTGTCCACTTTTGGTCCTCAAGTCTTATATCTCTTTTGAAGCATTATTATATCATTTTACACTAGCATGCCGAGAGCCAATCTCTCGAGATTTTTCTAAGATTTTGGAGAGATCTCTTCTATTCAATAACCCCGAAATGAAGCTAAGAAGCGAGATGACGATCCTTAGATCGGACCGGAATATGATGTAGAACTTATTTGTAGGCCTACTTTTAGGTTTCTTTTTGTGTTTTCTAATTTATATTTTTACGTAAAATATATCCTATATAGATCTAATCCGAGATCCGATCTTCCGAGATGTCCAAGATTCTCATGAGATCTCTTCTGTTTCACCTTCCTGAGATGAAGTTGAGATTAGATATGGCAAGCTTTGGTTTACAAATGAAATGTACAGATTATCTGTACATTCTTCTTTAGAACATCCTCAATTCATACAACTCTACCTTTCATGGTTAGGCTCATTAGAATTCTGTTTAATCTTGTTTTTCATATTCTTATCTCAACTTTGGATGCATATTGCCCCTTCATCCTTGACACACTACCACGACATTTTTGGTCTTATTGGCAGGCAATAGAAATTTCTTAAACTTTAGTGTGACCTTGTTGTCATAAAAACTCCATGGCCAATGTTCAGGTCGTCCATCTTGTTTTGATCCTTGGGCTTTTTTTTCTTGCTCATTGATGATTGAATCAAGATATTAAAAATTGACTTTGCATTAGCCGCTAGATTTTTTTTTCATGCATCTTCGGTTGATAAAAATTGTCTTGTAGACCATCCGACAAAATACGGAAACTCTGAACCAATTGAAGACACTAAATGCTGAACAGGAAAAGGATGTTGAGCGAGTTCTCCAAAGGAATCACCTTTTGGCAAAGGTGAGACAAGATGTTATTCATTTCTTTTATGAGTTAAGGCTAATGTTTCAATTATTCTATTTTTTATAGGTTGATTTAATGAAGAAAAAGTTGCCATGGCTTAAGTATGATCTGAAGAAAATGGAGTACATGCAAACCCAAAAGCATGAGGCTGATGCCAAGAGAAGATTGGATGATGCTGCCAAGATCTTGAATGATCTCATGAGGCCAATGGAGTATGTTGCTGAACTTATCCTTATTGGACATTTGTTTCTCTATGAAATTGATTGATAGAGTGTAGCTCCAGATTTTACTTGTATATAGTATGTTGGAATCTTATGTTGACTGACGTCACCTTAGGACATTTTAGAAGGTTGTCAGAAGAGTTATATCATTATTGAAAGTGGAAAAGAAATAGTGGACTAGCAGAAAACCAGCATGGTTGTAAATGATAAATGGGGAACCCCAATCTCGCCAATCTCAGTAAACTGCTGGCTGACTTTTATCCACCTAGGCACTCATCTATCTTGGGATACATGGATAATAGTTTTACATTCCTTTCTAAGTTTCAGGATGGTTACTCTATCTTTTTTCTGTTTTAAGAACCAACGAATTTGATTGCAGTCTTACAAGCAGCATTCTTTTCTTTTTCAAAATAAGGCATTGCCGAGTTCAGAAGAGCGCTTATCAACTTGAGCAATCAGGGATTTCTAATCATCAAGGAAAGTGGAATCGGAATCGGCCACTGGATTGACTAATTCCAATTCCAATCTGATCCAATTTGGGTTGATTATATGATATAAATACAATTCTGGAACCAGTTTGGATTGGTTTATAAAAACAAAAAGAGACAAAAAACATAAAAACCTCTAGAAGTAGCTTTCCCATGAGATTCTGATCCGATCCAACTCTTTTGGGGGTGGAATCGGCCTGGAATTGCAGTGGGGGTGGCGCAAGGCAACCATGCATAGTTGCCCAAATCGGTCTATTTGGGCTGATTCTTGGGAATCCAGGGGTGGAATGGTCTTCCCCCAAATCAGGTTGGCTTATGCCAATCCAATCTTGGAATTGACCAAATCTATGAACTATGCTAATCATGCAACCCTGCCAGACAAGGAACGACTGTTTTGTGATTGGGAAATGTTCTATTGCATATTTCGATAAAAGGGAGGCAATAGGGGTTTTTCATGAAGTTCTCATCTACCAATTTACAAACTGGGGGAATTTGCATGTGTGGGCTAAAAAAGTAAGGAAAAAAAAAGAGGGGGGGGGGGAGCAATCACACTTTGTTGATTTCTTTCAACTTGTTGTGTCTCAAAAGGACCCCAACGCCTGCTGTTTCCACATCTAGTGGGACCTACCTGCTGGGTGCCATCAAGAAAGGAATAAAACAGAAAATGGCACCAACTTAGGTTCCAAACAACCAATTAGCTGTTATGCTGGGCTCCACAACATTTGGAACAATAAAACAGAAAGAAGGGGAAATGCCCCCATTCCTATGGATGATTGGGGAGATACTGTTCCAGACAGTAAATGTCACTCTAAAGTTACTGGTTTGCAGCCACCAGCTCTGATCTTGCATTTTTTCAATGGAAAAAACATACCTCAATGAACTCATTCATGGATCTTGTGAAATCTCTTCAGTTTTTGATTTTCCTAATACACTGTTGCCATCAAGAGCAAAGAAAGTTCAGTTCTGGCCTACAAGCAGTATTAAGGTTCCATATCTAGTTAATAGTTCAGGAGTTGTATTCCTCTTTTCTTTTTTTATCTATAGTTCCTCTTTTCTCTTTCTATCTTTAGTCTTTTATCGCATCAAGGATTAGCACATCTGGATTAGGATCAGCACCTCTGAATCCAGCTCATTCTGGTCCATCCAGGTCGGTCCAGATGGCCCATTTGAATCCCTCAATATTCTATGTGTCATCATGAATTATACAATTTGGCAATATTTAGCAATGTTGGCCACTTGAATCTGTAAGGGGCCTAAGGGCGTATTTGATGTTGCAGGGAAAAGAAGCAGGCCAAATTGGAAAATGAGAAAGTCACTAGAAAGTTAAATAATGCAGTCACTGAGAATGCAAATAGATGTAAAGGCCTGATCACATCAGAAAGTCAAAAAGTATGTTCTGATTTATTTTAGAAAATGTAATAATTGGTTTTCATTTGTTCTATTCATAATGCTATTTCCTTTTTCACATTATCAGTGCATTGAAGCACAAGCAAAATATAATGAAATAGAAGATCTGCGGAAGCAAGAGGATTCACGACAGCAAAGGCTTGGAAGAGCTGAAGATGATCTTGTGGCAGCTGAACTTGAACTGGCCAATCTTCCCACCTATGTACCACCAAGGGATGAACTTGTACGTCAACATTGGTTTGCTTGTGCAGTTTTATATCATGTTGATATTGCATCCTGGTTTTTGTGACATCATTGGGTGTTCAACCCTAGAGCAAGTTAATGTTAGTTTGAGGCATCTTATGTTATTTGACATAAAGCATGTTCTGGTTTGCATTTGTGATGGCTATAAATGCAAAGTGGTCAGAGAGTGCAATTTATCTTTGTGGTATCTACAGATGTCTGTTTTTCCTCTTGCTTTGTGGTGGCTACAAATGCAAAGTGGACACAGAGTGCAATTAGCTTTGTGGTATCTACAGATGTCTGTTTCTCCTGTTGCTTGGTGGCGGCTACAAATGCAAAGTGGCAGAGAGACTGCAATTCATCATTGTATCTACAGATGTCTGTTTCTCCTGTTTCTGCTTCATGGTCTGTTACATTGTTTCATCCACATAAAATTGCTCTTTCTACCACAAGTTGTTGTATGCTTGAATTCTTTTAAATATCCATCACCATTTCAGAGAAGTATGTTAGTCTCTATCACCATTTTAGTGAAGTATGTTAATCTTTTCTTCCCTTCCTACCTCTTTATTAAAGCTTATGTCTGATGGTTGTCCACTCTTTTGCAACCTTGTCAAATAGATTCACCTCAGCATTTTCTCAGTTGTAAGCATGGCACATGTTTTATTTTCTGATTGCACTCCTCATCTTTTAGTTTGGGGAGAATACTATCTTACAAAAATTATGGATCATGTCTATAATTAAGAAAATGGCTGTTGTCTTATATAATACAATGAGTTAAACAAGATCCTAATCCACCAGGTAGTAGGTTTATCAAAAATCAACATGATTCTGATTTTACTAGTTATATCAATTTGTAATAAGCTGGTTTATATGTTTTATATGTTAGTTCCATAAAAGGACTTCCTTACACATACTTCTTAGAGGAACGATGATGGGAAATGAATGTTAACATCAATTTGTGTAATATTTTGGAGTTATTTTGGTTTGAATAGTCTCTTTTCATTATGAAAGACATATTTGTAATATCTTTTGTTAAGGGGATAAAGAAAATGTCATGTTGGTTCTGTTGAATGGAGCTCATCTCATAACCTAAGCAAGTAATAAATGAATTGAATTGGAACTATTGGAACCTTGGAGTTGTCTAGTCATCTCCACCCCTCCCCCACTTAAGATGATAAAGAAAATGTCATGTTCCTACTCTTTCCTCTCTCCTTCTAGTTGGCCAAGGAGGTCTTTTCCTTCCTTCCCCTAATCAGCCTCCATGCCTTCCTTTTTTCTGCTTCCCTCCTAGTTCTTCAGTCTTCAGGTCTGGTGCATCTGCATCTCTGGTAGTAGCTGGCAGCCTGCAGATCTCCCAGTGACTTCCCGCATGATTCCGGTGGTCCCCAGAGTTGTACAGCCAATGCCTATTCTTCCCAAACCAAGCAGCAGCCAAGGCTGGCACCTGCGGAGCAGCATAATGATCCAGCAACCTCTGGCGGCACAGCACTTCTGCCGGCAACCCTTCTGCAGTGCCCTCGGTGTCCGGTGATCCCTTGAATGGTTTCTGTTCCTTCCCTGCTTGGAAACACAGCATGAAGCACCTTCGACTGCCTGCTGTCCTTCCCCAGCCCATCCAACCATCTCCCACTCACATGCCCTCGACCTTGGTTAGTAGCCTTCAGCCTCCCTGATGACTTCCATAATCACTGTCATGCCTCCTGATTCAGCATCCCCTTTCAGCCATCCACACCTTGTCTCCTCGCAGGTGTCCAGTCTTTACCCTGCACACCTGCCTCGTTGAGCCCACCCCCATTCCCATGAACCTCCCACCCCAAGCTGCTGCCACTGTCATTTTCCTTGATCAGTTCCTGTTTGATTCTACTCCCTACTGGCTCCGCTAGGCGACGCCCCTGCTCCCTGGCCTGCACAGTGCGGCACCACTGCTGACCCTTGCCCACCACCCTGCGCAGAATGCAGTTCTCCCACCTTCTCTTTCCCCTTCGCTTTCCCCATTGCTACCATGTTGTGCCCCTTGACCTTGACTATGGCTGGCTTCACTACAACTGATGGAGCCTGCTCCAGCAACCTGCCATCGCACTTCGCCCCTGATGACTCCACTTCAGTTGACTGGTCAACACCAGCCCTGCTAGCCCTATCTCTGAGCCATCTGCACAATGCAGACTGCCCTATCGTTCTCATCGCAGAGATGGCATCCTGTCAGTCAGTCCTGGGTGGGGCAGGTCGGTCCAGTGCCTCCTAAACTGCCTGGTCAAGCCCAATTTAGGGCAGGCTTGCCTGGTCCAGGCTGATTCAACCTGATTCAAGCTGGTTCTGACCTGGTTCACACAAGTTCACCCAGTCTCAGACCTGTTCAACCCTGGTTCAGCACAGTTCACCCCATCCCAGATGGGTTTAGGCCCTGTTCATTTCAATCTGATTTAAGCCGCTTCAGACCAGTTTGTGGTTGGTTTAGCTCAGTTCCTGGAGTTCAGTCCTGTTTAGGTTCTGTGCAGGGTGTTTGGTCCGGTTTTGTTTACTTTTAGCTTATTTAGGATCATTTCTCATTTTGTTTTGCATCAATTTGATGTCATAGCCTGAGATTGGCTCATTCTTATGAGTTCACTTTTAACTCATTGATTTGAGGACACATTTTTTGTCAGTTAGGGAGAATGATGGGAAATGAATGTTAACATGTATTTTAGTGCTTGCCAAAATGTGAGGGAGACAGTGCATCGCCTTGTCAACTCTTAACCTGACCTAAACTGTCTAAGAACAGATGCGATTTATCCAAAATACTGGATGAGGGTACACTATACTGCCTACATTACTGATGGAGTTGCAGTCCCCATTAAATACTGAATGATCAGGCAATTGAATTCCTTACACTTAGCCTTAATCTAATCCTCATGCAAGAGATTTCTCTCTTGCATAAACCATTCCCCGGTATGAGCTACCTTTTGTTGAGTATAGCAACCTTTTGGCTTGGCCTTATAGGGATCACCACTTCCCGTTCCGAGCCAACTAACAGTAAAACAACACGTATTCCATTGTAAGGATCGCATCCGGGACCCTGGTGTAGTGCTGTACATAGGTAGACACTCATTGGCATGCCGCAGGGCTGGCAATTTTCTTGTTATCATGATGCAGACCAGGATCTACAATGACTTTAAACTATATGAAGACTAGCAAATGCTGTAAAAACAGAAAAATGACACTAAAGATCAATTCTAACCACTAGGTTGCTTAATCTCAACTAGTTGTAGGAATTGTTCCCTAAAATGAAAATTGCTCTCAAAGACCTGCAAAAAATTCAGTCATCGAACCAAATTGATCTTAATCATCGTGGATGATGCCTGTATATTTTCTGAAAATACTTAATTTTATTATGTGATTTGGTGTCTGCATCATGTCACCAACCTGAGCCGTTTTGTGTCTAATACCGTTAACTCACCCCAAGATGTGACACGGTGTAATATCGTGGAGTTATTTTGGTTAGACTAGTCTCTTTTTTGTTACGAAGGGTATATTTGTAAATAACTTTGCTTAAATTGATAAAAAATATCCGATAGGGGACAGACGACCCAAACAAGGACCCAATGCAAGTAGGCGCAATGCTCAAACATAAAAGTAAATGTTGATTCTAGACATGATATCGTGAAACACATGTAAGCTAATTCATAAGAAAAGGCTAAGTGAACCAGAGCATGCAAGGGTATTAACCAAGAGAGTGCCACATCATGCTTGTAGAATAAGCCCCCGCATAATACCGATATGCTTCCGAACTCTTAACATGGTAGATTTAAATTGACCTGAGCGGTAGCATAAGAAAACTCACTAAATATAACCAACAACAATTAATTCATGGCTAGGACCTAACTCTCAAAGCATGGCATGATTGAACATGAATAATGAACTTGCAAAATGAACCACCTCGTAGAGGGTGGTAGAGGATACCTCTTACTCCGAGCTGGAAAATCAATCGAAATTACCAGAAGCCTCTAGCTGGAAAGTTCCAATGTTGCCGATCGGGGCTCGGACCGATGGTGGCGCAATCTGGCATCCAGAAACCGCAAGTACATGGTTCAAGGACCCGTAACCCATGTATACGGGGAGACATGCTCAAACCAATCACAAAGAAAGGGGGAAGAAGTCGGGGTCAGCGGATGTCGACCGATGTCATTCCTCATCGGGAATCGCGAGGCTTCGACACGGGCATCTCGGAAGGTCACCCGAGTATCAACCCCGCTGCACCCAGGTGGAGTCACCTAGGAATCGGTACCCTTAGTTGGGGACGCAGGAGCTTAGCAGCATCAACCGGAATCACCACTGAGAACGGGCCCAATATCCAAATTAACCAGCCATCGGATGACTACGCATCCATCATCATTCCCCCGTAGGGACCAAGAGACCGCAGACCATACTCAATCGGGGGGGAGGAGGCCCTACATCGGTCGAAATTGAACAAAATGAAGACCGCTGGTTTTAACGGGGGAAATAATCGGGGAGAGGGACTCATTTTCTCCCTAGACAGTACGCATCTATCCGCAACTCACGTAGTTAGGCCCCATTCACGATCACCTTGGTATGGAGTCCGTAGAAAACATAAGCAAGAGATGACCAGCACTTCGACAAAGAAATATCCGCCAGCGAAGGTAAGTAGGCTGCGGAGATCACCAAATCAGCCAGAGAACCAGTCGACGGCATCCCCCATTACACACTACTCCTTCCAAACTTTCCGACTAAGGAGGAAGACTCACCGATCCCGGGATGGCCGGTGTTCCCGTAAGGATCTTGACTCGTGGGTTCCCGTGAGCGTGTAAACATGCATAGCGGCGAGCCAACCGGTGAAGGCTTACCGCGGAGGTAGACCTACTCTAGGGGGATCTTCAACTCCATCCACGCTCTATTTTCGAGCAAAATACCAACGATCGAAGGTCAAGACCCAGCTTCGATCTACCCGGAAGGAACAAGAGGGATCGATGGGGAGGGGCGAACCCTTAACTCGGGTACTCGAACCCCACCTGAGAGACCTCTACTTAAGAACCCTAAAGAAGATGAAGGAGACGCGGAGAAGGAAGGGAGGCGCTTCCCCTGGGCAACAGGATCCTCCGGCGACACCGCAAGGAGTGGGTTTGAACAGAGAAAGGGGCGGAGGGAAATCGCCATCGCCGAGCTCGGGAGCGAGTGGGGACGCAAGCCGAACGTGGAGTGCGACCCGGCAAACGTCGCGCGTCCACCGATACGGGCCGCGGACTCCACACTACATTCAATCACGTTAACCGAACGTTCGAGACAC